>JAHZMT010000096.1:0-29326 GCA_027743785.1 Sinhomidia bicolor
TGGTCTGTAACCAGGGTGACTAAGGAACGTAGTATCCTGGTAAGGGTTCTGCCCCCCGCCTTGCTGTTGCTGCTGCTGATTAGGATCAGCCATTTATCGAACAGTTATGAAAACGAAAGTGTAGTGACTAACTGGCCATGGTTTTAGAGAAAATTAAATTAAAAAATTGGTGGAATGCACGGGATGGAATGAGAGAGAGAAAAAAAGAAGGTGCGACTTGTAGTGATATGTGTACTGAAATGGTGGCCAGGATAGCGTATATATACGTTGGATGCATGGAGTGTACGGTTGCTGGAGGAGTCCTCCTAATATATGCTCGTTTCTCAAGGGTGTGGGAGAGAGAGAGAGAAACCTAGCTGTAGTGCTCAATGTTGCGTCATGGTGATGATGATGATGTGCATGCGCCGTGTACATGTTTATGCTGCACGTTTGCTTGGTTACGCGTGACAATAAAATACTTTTCCAACATAATTTATTCGCAACAAAATTGACTAGAAATTATTTTAAATATGTACAAAAAAAAAATAATCCCCTCCATAAATCTCCCCCCTCCCGTTCGAGAGAAAAAAGAAAAAGATCCCAAAAAAGAGTAATTAAGAAATACATAAAAAAAATACAGTCACGTAAAAAAAATCTCGGCGGGACAACACAACAACACTTTTTTTCTATCTAAAAAAAACCGAGAGAGGTTAAAAAAAAATAAATCACAAGCGTGACTCCCACTAAAAAAAGAGCAAAAAAAAATGCAGAGTCACAAATGAAACTCGAGTTAGTTTTAAAGTCTTGTCTCAAATTTACTGGTCGCAGCACCTGAGAATACATCTCAAGTTACCCCATCTCACGAGTTCTTGACGTGGTTCAGGATCCACGTTGTGAATTTACTGATGCGGGTGCACACTCCCGGCATGTTCGGCTCAGCGCAACCGATCCCTACACAAATACAAACGTTAAACTACAGTTTTGTGCTATTTGCTTGCGTAATTAATAACACTTACCCCAGCTGATTATCCCTGCGAGAAAGTAACGCTTGTCAGAACCCACCACCTGCAGCGGGCCACCGCTGTCACCCTGCAGTACAAATAATTGTTAATTGGAAATCATTACAGAAGTATTATGGGTTTTTAAAAGAGAGCTAACCTGACAGCTGTCCCTCCCCCCGTTGTCGTACCCGGCGCACAGAAAAATCTCTGGAATGTGCTCCATCCTGCCGCTCTTGAGAAACATGTCCCTGCACTTGTCATTCGAAATGATCGGAACCTGAACGTACTGGAGCGTGTTGGGCAGCTGCCCCCCTTCGGACAGCCTCCCCCACCCCGTCACCGTCGCGTTCTCCTACACACACGCACACACAAATTAGCATTTCCCAATTTACATAAAAAAAACAAAAATTAGCAGATAAACAAAGTGATTGAACGGACCCCAATGAGCAGATCGTCACTCCCGGGAAGACAGATGGGCACGATATGCGGAGTGCTGGTGAGGTTGACGGGTGTCTCGAGCTTGAGTAACGCGAGGTCGTTTTCGTACGTGAAGAAGTTGTACGATGGATGCACGATTTTCTTCTTGATGCTGGACTCGACGTGCGCGTGCGTCTCGGTCGTTTTGCTACGGGAGACCGGTGCAGCGTCGAGATCCCGCACGTCGTGCTTGTCGACGGAGACGAACTCATCACCGGGGTCGAGCCGTACACGTGGTGCACGTACGGCGTATGCGTACCCGGCGGCTGCTCCGTTGTCGTGCTTTTCGGCGTGGTCGTTGTCGTTGTCGTCGTAGACGTGGTGGTGGTAGTACTCGTGGTAGTGGTGCTAAAATTCCTCCTGGTGATAAACGGTATCCCAACGACCTCAGTGCTGTCCTCGTCAGCAGGCATGCTGGTGGTGCTACTCCCCCAGAACCCCCCAGTGTTGGTGATCCCCCCGATGAGCTCGATAACGTTGTTGGTGGCCTGCTCAGTCTCGTGCTCGCCAATCACCTCGATCATGATCGGCTTCTCGTTGGATATCGTTACCCCGTTGCTCGCGCTACCCTCGATCGCGTTGTCGAGCGCGTCGTGCGAACAGCAGCTCCCGAACATGAACCCGTCCACGCACATGCCCAGGTGCTTTCCCTCCGACTTTAGGCACTCCCACACAAACATGCACGTGCCCTGCAGCTCCGACGACGACGACGACGACGACTTGACCGTGCATGGCTTTGGCGAGATTTTGTAGGAACCTGCAATTCAACACATTAATATTCACATTCTTCGTAACGCATGGAGAACCCAAGGGTTGACAACTCTTGGGACAACCCTAACAACACGATACTCCTCTCAATCTATTCAAGGTCTCTATAGGAACTAATTCAACTAGGATCTTGGATCTTGAATCTATTCTTGGAAAATGTATTTTTAGATGTCCTCAATACCTGCAGCAAGCAACCTTGATTCGCAACTAAAAATCTCCACGGCAACTAAAAAGTCGTAGCAATCACGAAAACTAACCCAATTGTGAATCACCCAAAAAACCAAGACTGTGGTTACAAGCAACGCTAATTATTACACTACTCATGGTACTTCTACTTGGTTACTAACGCAACGAAATTCCCCATTTGTGATTCAGCCTACCTGACCTTCAAAAAAAAACGTCTCACGGTCCCCCTTAATAACGAGTAGGTTCGTTGTCGTCGTGAGCTCGACAAACAAGCAGCACCACTACCACTAAAATGAGCACCAACCAGCCAGCCAGCCAGCGAACCAACAACAACAGCAGAACAAAGGAAACTTTCTCTTTTTCTGAACCCAAGCGGAAAAAAAAATAATGCGTACGTACGACTGTTTTGGTGTGTTTTAACGTGAGCTTTTATCATGTTCAAGGTTGCATTGAACTCAAATGAAAGTTGGAAAAAAATATGAAAAAAACAAAAAATAACTCGCTCACCAGCAAACTCGGAAGCGTCCTTTCTCCCAACGAACGTGCGTGTATCCACGGTGAATTCGTGAGCTTCGGTGTGATGATAAAAAACTACAGCTAACAACAGCACAACTTTCACACGGAACTTTGTCGAGTACTTGACTCTGTCGTTGGCACTCCACTCCGTCCTCCACTCACCACAACACATCATTGTTTCTAAGTTACTTCTTTTTTTTAAACTGAAAAACTTGCAAGTTTTTTTTTTAGCGAGTATGATTGTTCAGCAGTTGCGTTTCGAACGAGCCATGATGAATAATGAGCGTAAACTACCCGTGTGTGCGTTTAGATGGGAGAGAGCGTAAACAACTCTCCGCAAATAAATGTCCTACTGACACGGAAAGTGGTTTGCCCAAGCCTCAGCGCTACCATCATGCTCAGGGAAAAAAACACGAATGAAAATATAAATATTTTTTAACACACAATCTTTAAAAGGGAAAAGGATCGACGAGAGAGTACCACTCCACACACGTTGATAACCATATCATGAATAATCGTTTAGCGAGTTTTTTTTTCATCCTCTCTGCTTTTTTTTTGGTGGATTCTCGTTGTGCTTGCATTTTAAAGAGAAACTTGTTGAGTGGATAGAGCGAGAGAGAGGAAAACAAGTTGCTTCGTTTTGATGCACAGGATAGCTAACAATGCGTGAAACTAACTCATTGTTGGGCTTCTTTGGGGCTCTCGCTTACCTTTTTCAATTGTTCTGTACTCATTGTTGTAGTACGAGATGGGCTTATTTTCGACTTTTTTTTATCTTGTCTGGTTGGGATTTAGGGGTGCGCAAGGGGCTGCCGCTTTCAAACACTCTGCTTAACCGCTTCTACTCCACACGTTTGATTTGCCTTTACACGTAAACCGATGCAATTTCACGTGGTTTCGTTTCACTACACTCGAGTCTGTTGCTGTGTCGGGTCAAACTTGGTTCAATCACGATGTTCCCATGGGAACTTGACTTATGTGTAAAAATAAAATACACTCACCTTTGTGGAACCAACTGATAATGCTGCACTGCTGCACCGGTTTTAATGCCCAACCCCATGGAGGGGGATGGGGGTGCAGTTATCCAAGAAAACGCTTGAAAAACACGCAAGCTCTAAATTTACTCCACACTTTAGTTTGTTAAGTTTCCAAAAATATCAGGATTAATAACACGCATCAAATCAGGTTCAAAAAAAAATCCAACCCCCAGTGAGAGTGAGAGCCAATGCGTAAAAGCGCACAAAAGTGTAAAACTGAATACGTTAAAAAAAACCAAAAGTGTATGTAAAAAATGCATCTAATGAAAAAAAGCGTACAAACTTAACAAACCCAAAAAAGAGCCAAAAAAGAGTAGTGAAACGTGAAGCAAGCCCCCACCTGCATATGCATGCATGAAATAATAAAAAAAACAGAAATTACTTAAGAAAAACGATTACGATATAAAAATAGAAGAATAGGAGACAATCGACCCATATGCGTTAAACTTCCCCCATTACGTCAAAACACGCAGAATTGAGTTTGAAACCGGATGTGTGTTATACGATTGTCGTGCGAGAAACAACAGCACAATTGAATCATGTAAATTGCGCGCTGTGATGCAATTTATTGTTTCTTGGCAACAACTCCTTCCATTCATCATCACGATCATTATTAGTTAACCTGGCACTCTGCTGCCGCGCGTAATCTTTTCACTTTCAACCAATTTACTCGCTGTCAGTTGTTGGATCGTTTCTTCAAAAATCTGAGAGGCGAGTAGGCTCAAGAAAGGGATGAAATGACACGGTTGAATGCGTACGTACACTCTCTGCTGCTGAACAATGACGCGATACACAACAACACATTCCTTCTACCCGTTTTTCTTACAGCGTTTCTATAGCAGTAAGATGTAGTTGTGTGCATCCAATCCAGAGAACGGGTATGATGAAGTAGCAAAAACACCTGTCAAGCAAGCTTGTTCGCAAGAGTTTCATCCAGCCAGGTTTCTCCACGACGACGACCGCACAGCACAGAGCAGCAGCCAATTCTCAAACGAATTTTCTATCAATTTTTTTTTCTCTACATAATCTTCAAAAGTGCACTAAACTCTGCACGACTCTGCTTCTCACTCACTCAGTCTCCATCTCTCTGTCCATCCGTCCACGTCGTCAACGAGATTTCAATTTTAAAATTAATAAAAAGTTTTTAAAAAAATAACATCATGTACAAGTGGTTAGTGTTTGTGTGTTGGTGTGTAGCCCAGTGCTCATCCACAAACTCAATATACGACTTCAAGGTCAACGACATCAAGGGCAACCCCGTCGACATGGCAACATTCAAGGGCAAGGTTGCATGATACTCCAATTCGTTCCCATTATCGTTAACACAAGATTTAAAAAACGTAAAATTTTTTATACCGATTCGCAGGCGCTCCTGATCCTGAACACGGCGTCCCAGTGCGGCCACACAGACTCGCACCTGAAAGCGCTGAAGCGACTCCACGAGATCCTCTCGTACGAGAACAGGTTCGAGATTATCGCGTTCCCGTGCAACGACTTTGGAGAACAGGTACGATACACCTACAATATGTATTTTGTACGCAAGAGATAACTTGCTAACGTGATTGTTTAATTCACCAGGAGCCTTGGGAAACGCAGGAGATTGAGGTAGGCATTTAAATTTAAGCATTAAAAAACATCACAAAAAATGCACATACATCAATAATGACGCGATAAATGTACACAGGAGTTTGTAAAGTCGCACCACAAGTGTGAGTTCCCGCTGATGGAGAAAGTGAAGATCAAGGGCGAGGACGCGCACCCCCTCTGGAAGCACATAATCGGTAAGCTGCTACTCCACTCACAAATTTTCAAAGAACCCCAACAAAAACGAATTAATTGAAGTTTTAACGATTTTGGAGGAAAATATTTAAAAACTAATAAATCCCCCCCTCCCCCCGTGTGCAGAGACAACGCAGGTATCGCCAACGTGGAACTTCCAAAAGTACCTGTTCGACCCAACAGGAAAGTTTGTAAACTCGTGGGACGCGAACACGTCAATCGAGTCAATATTCGACTCGATAAAAGCGGTCGTAGACAAAGTAAAGCCAAACGAAGACGACACGAGTGCAGATGCAAATAAAGTTGAACTTTAAATATTTTTTTAAAATTCCATCAACAAATTTTTATTAAATAAAAACAAAAAAAAATATCTAATAATCGCTATCACTATCATCGTCCTCGTCAAAGTCCACCGTAGGGACCTGCAATCAATCAATAATTCAGTTCATTCAGTAAACGCACAACAATTTAAGCGAAATGACTTTGTTGTGCACAAAAGCAATAATTCACCTCAATCGGCTCATCATCCTCATCCTCGTCAAGCTTAACGGTATTGTTACTGCTGCTGCTGCGCCTCCTCCCAGCTTTCTTGTTCGCACTCCCAAGCTCCTCCAACTGACTAATCTGACTCTGGCTGAGCGAGGACAGGTCAACGGAGCATGAACCCACGTGGCGGAGCGTCCTTGTCATTCGAGTCGCACGGCGGCAGCGTGTTGCTCCCAATATACCGCATCAGCGCCAGCGGGTGGTCCTAAACAAATCAATTTTTTTACAAACCTCAACATTTACTCATCTGGCCATTTTTTGCAAGCAGCTACGATTCTTTAGCTCGTATTATGCTGGTAATATGCATAGACGCCGCGCAACGCTGTGCTGGCTACGAGGCAAGTAGCCTACGTGACTAGCGTCGTACAATTAATGAACCCACCTCCCTGGCGATAAAGTAGAAATTGCCGACGAGGTAATGCCCGTCGTCGTACTCCTCCCTGACCCCGTCCTCCTCGTGCCCGAACCCAACGACCCGTTTCAGCCCCTTATTGACGTCGTCGCGAAGACTGCTAATCCCCGTCTTGTTGTTCTGCATGAGTATCCAGTCGTCCCGCTTCATCTCGAGCAGCTCCGACCTCGCCCCTCCCTCCATCATCGCCTTCCCCACAAACTCGTCGACCGACTCGTGCTGCTTCCTCTCCGCCGCCCTATATCACGTTCCACTCACGTTTAATGTCAAGTAACGTAAAAAAAGTAAAACCCAAAGGCGATAAATGTAAGCTACGTTACCAATTTATCGCCTTTGGTAAAAACAACGTAATTTAAAGAAATAAACTCACGTGACGATAACACTGAGCCCGATAGCGTCCATCTCAGTGCTCTTGGCCCGATTTTCAGTATTTTTCCCCCCCTCCGCAACACTCCCGTTCGAGTTGGTGGTGGAGTCGGGCAACGCCGCGGCGCTCTCATTACCCCCACTGCCCAATTTTGTCATTTTAAACTTGTTGAACTTCTCCCTGAGTTTAGCGCGCAGCGCCTCAGCAGTAGTGGTAACGTGCGGCTTCTCGCTCGCAGGTCTCGCCGCCAGCATTTTACTCTTCGGTCCAATCCTTGGCGTTGGTTTCTTCGGCGGCGTCGCCACTTGCGGCTTGCATTCTGGCTCAGTATGAACTGAGGAGGAACGCTGCTGCTGCTGAGGTGACCTGTTTGGTTTCCTCCACGCGCTCCAGTACACCCGCACATCCGCCTCGTCCAGATCGGAGAGACGAACCGTTTTGCGGAACCCGACGAGCCTGCTCACGTCCTTGACGCGCACCCGAACGTTTTTCTGAATGTGCTTTTTCTTCATCTCGTTGACGTGGTGTGAGGAGGAGAGAAAACGCGACGACGCTGACCCGTGGTGGGGCAGCTGCGATGGGGCTGCTCGCTGCTGCGCCACTTGAGGCTGAGATTTCTTCGCTTGCTGAGACTGATGCTGCTTTCGCGACGGCGAGTTCTGCAAACCACACAAACAAATCACACAATTCAATTCAGTTAAATAAACTACGATTAAATAAACTGCAAAACTCACTTTCCGGGAAGCCTTTTTATCTTTCCCAGTTCGACCGCCAACACTGAGAACATCACTCCCAGAACTGGACGCGGAAGCACTGGTGGTCCCACTGGCACTGACTAGAACTGCTAGAGCTGCTAGAAGACCTCCGCCGACTCCGATCGGAGCTACTTGAGCTAGAACTCGACTTTCTCCTCTCCCCACCACCGCCTTCCCTGCTCTTCCTCTCTTTCCTCCCCCGCCTGGACTCGGCGTCCTCCTCCGCCTCGCTCTCCCGTTCCCTGGCCCGCTTGGCGACAACAGGTCTATTTTTACTGCTCTTGGGCCCAGGCCTCCTGCTTGGCACGGCAACAGGAGCGTTGTCGTTGCTATTCGAGGACCCTTCCCTCTGCCTGGCAAGCACGTCCACCCTCGTGATATTAATACTGGGCCGTTGAACGGTGTGCCCGGACACCATGGGAAGCACAGCCTTTTTCGCTTTTTTGTCGCGCTTCTCCTTGGCCGGACTCCCCGTCGACTGACTCTGTTCCTTTCTCCTCTCCGTCGTCGTACAGTTCTGGCACTTTACACACGACGACGAGCTGGGCTTATTAGACGACTCGATCTCTGCCACGCTCGTCAGCACGTTCTTCAGGATCCATTTCACCTGCGCTGCGTCGTTGACTATCTTGTCGAGCAGTTCCAGTCCACGAGTCGATTCAGCCTACCAGTTTGTACACTTTTATTTATTATTCCAAGCTTGGGTATTGTTCAGAGGAGCTCTAAACCCTTAAATATACGCTATTTTGTCTGTAGCGGCGCTAACAGGATATAATAACTTTTCGAGGCCTGAAAAATGTTTATTTTATGCAATAGCGTACCTTAATATCAGCAAACAGTCCGGCAGTGTTGTTCTTCCCCACCGAGTTGCTGCTGCTGCTGTGGTGGTGGTTTCCCCTGTGATTCGACGATGATGACTTTTCTCCATTGTCACGCATCTCGAACAGGTGATGGAACGGGGCAAGTTATTCTTCTAATTCATTTGCACGTTAATTATTTCCTAAACTTAAAAACAAATCGCTCTCCAAAATAACTCCGTTACTGCTCAAACCTCATTGCTCTCAACTTTAAACTCTCTCCCGTTCACATGATCTAGTTTCAGCTGATCGTTTATCTTTGAAACTGATTAAACACCACACATCAGTGCTTTTATTCTTATGCGATTTTTATACGTGTGCTGTTTGTTTTCTTTTCAACTGGCTCTTTTTTTTCTTATCGGCTGGGGTTGGGCTGCGTGCGTGCGCTTTTCTGCGCAACCCACAGGACGGGTTCCTGCCTATTTCACTAACAGTCAGACGAGAAAATTTTGCATAACTTATTATTAGTAGATTGAACGATATTTGAGGACATGTTTATTATTGCGTGCACTATCGCAATTTTCTTTTGACATAATCAATTGTTATCTTCATCTAACTGTTATCCCATCGCTTTTAATCAAACACTAAAATGATGCGTGGTTTATTCTTAGTCCAGTTGGCATAGTTGGCATTGACTTTAGGGCAAGTTTTTAAGCAAAGATAGTACCCTTATCAAGTCTTGCCCTAAAGTCAATGCCAGTCCTTCGTCCTTCCATTCTCGCACAATTAGTTTGCAGAACTTCGTTCATATTTGGCACTACTCTGCAAATCATCGCTTTCAAACATAACTTCTCTCGCATTCAAAACATTTCAAATTTAATACAGCGTTATCAATCTAGAACACCTCAAATATGCTCCAATTTTAAGAGCATTTGGTGCACATTATTAGATACAGTAGTATACCTGATCATGTTTTAACTTTTGATCCCTTTCGGTTTTTTAGCAGTCGATTACTGGTCACTACTAAAACTTGACCAATTATTTAGCTAAAAATGATGTGATGACCGTTAGAAATCTCAAAATTCTTGTGCTGAAGAGCTACAGCTCAGCAGACTCGTGAGTGCTCATCCTTTAATTTTTCATGTGTGGTAACAGTCTGTGTAGTGTTGTTGATGGTAGTAAGTAGTACAGTGTACAGTGGTGGTGGTATTATTGGTAGACTGTCCAGCAACGCAGCTAACTATACAAATACTAGACAGTTGGCCCGTCACTTGTACCAGCTTTTCATTTTCAGTCATAGCTCGATATCCAAACTCAAGGACAACAAAACCAATTTGGTAGACTGTCCAGCAACGCAGCTAACTATACAAATACTAGACAGTTGGCCCGTCACTTGTACCAGCTTTTCATTTTCAGTCATAGCTCGATATCCAAACTCAAGGACAACAAAATGTTTCATTTGGTAGCGCCATTAGGACATATATTTAAAATAAACTCTTTCATCTTTTATGTCAAAACTCATTCAGAATTTCTAATACAAAACATAACTTTTAGAAAAACTAAAACGAACAATCTAAAGAAGATTTGGGTCGATTTATTTGTTTTAGCTAGAAGCAAACCAGGTATTTAGAGATTGCTTGAAAGTATATCGAGTTTCTACCGTACACGTCCTGCGCCTTCAAAATTTCTCAGGGGTTCCACATAAAAATAATGTTTACAATTGTTAGCATTTTAGCTTGTTTCCTAATTGCGACCACATATCCTATCAACTTAACAGGAGCTATTTCCTCATGAGTATTCCAACTTCCTCAACTTTTTTTTATGCATGAGCTTCATTTGTTTTAGTCGAAATTTTAAACTAGGCACTTAGAGATAACTTGAAAATGTATACGTTATAAATAGAGAAGTAGCGAAAGCAAGATCAAAAAGAATAGTAAAGTGAAATAATATAAATGCCAGTAAGTACAGCTTGTTGAAAACAAAATGAATGAATCCAATATTTCTCCAGCATTTCCTCCAACAACAATATTAGATTAGCGGAAACAGAATTGGTTCTCGAATTCACAGACGGGCGGAAAAGAACATATAGTAGCTCAACTTTGTAAATAGAAAACATACATAATTTAAAAGCCCCTCCTACGACTACTACTCGCAACTAGCTAGTCGACAGACATCCGCGTATATATAGTAAGACGACTACATTACATTATAACCGAGGTGGCGGTAAAGAGCCCAAGTATTTACGTTCAAGAAATATATATTGCGTTATTATTTATTTATTATGCAAAGCAAAACTACGCAACTTCACACAGCCAGCCGAACCCGTACGTACGTTAAAGAAACGCAAAGAGCATAAGAAAAAGAGCATCCATCAGCAAAAGATCTCGACTAGCCCCAATTCGTATCCCATCCACGTTAATCACAACCCAGAAATAAAAACGTCAATTGACATTAAAACAGCAATCATTCCACCAGTTTAACTTCCTCAAGCCCTAATTTAAGCCCAGAGAGAGAGCACAAAAACTTACTATGTACTTTACAAGCAGACGTTCGTAAAATCTCCAAAACAACAAGAAAAAAAAGAGCCCAAAAAAAGTCCTTGAGAAGTTAGCAAATAGAAGAAGAAGAAGCGAAAGCAACAAACAACCACTTCAAGATTTCTGTTTACGTAATCATCAGCACGATCACCCATTCGTCACCACACAAGCATCCATCTCACCTGTCAACAACAAACTAAAAAAATTATTACAACACTCGACCAGTTTACCCTTTCACTCTCTCTACCTACCTCTCTGCCAAATTTCAGACGCTCTTCTTCCACTTTTTCCTCTTTCAAAAAAAACAACTTTAATGTTTTCTGGCTGATTGGAGCACTTGGTGCTTTACTACCCACGATGATTCAAGTTGGGGGTCATGGGCAACCCAATCCGAACGAGACGTGGCTGTAAGTTTACTTGTTCTTTTTATCCATCAGCTGCTGTGATTTTTTACTTGAGTCTTGTAACTTTATTAAGTTTTACTCGCCGAGTTACGTTACGGTGGATGACTCATCCAAAAGTTAGTGGACTGGTTAGCTAGGTTAAAATTCAGTCAAACAAATTCGTGTTCTTTTAAGACCAATCACTTAGACGTAGACAGGCAATAATAATTGTTTTTGGGCAGCTAGATTAATACTGAGTGATGTAATAAAAACGACAATTGTTGCAATTTCGTTGCAAAATGCAGGGTTTAGTCAACCAATTAATCAAATCCCGCTTGTTTGAAAATGAATAAAAAATGGTGTTTAATTGAATTGTGAGCAGTGGAGGCCGAGGCATGTGGTTCACGTACTCAGTGGCAGTGGTGCTGCTCCACCTGTTCCTGCTCTCGATCCCGTTCCTGACAGTGCCACTCGCGTGGAACGCTGACGAATTTAATCCACAACACTTGCCACTTTGTATTTCTGCACATGGTGAGGTCTAAAACCATTTTAAAATTACCGTGAAAAGAACGCGTAAGAATTAATTTTTATTTTTTGAAATGCGAACAGCTAAAAGGAGGACCATGGGAAATCCAAGATCAGGGCGCCTCGAGAGTACTAACCCACTGGGAGCAGATCGACTACGGAATACAGTTCACCAGAACCAGAAAGTTCCTCACGATCGTCCCAATCGTTCTGTAAGTTTTAATCATCTCCTCAAGTTAAAATAATTAAAAGGTGTAAATAATTACGTGAACGGTTTGTGTGCAGGTTCCTGTTCGCCAGCTTCTACACGCGCCACGACAGTGGTCACTTTGTCCCAAACTTTGTCTCGCTGATGTTCGTGCTGATCCCGAAGCTGCCGCAGTTCCACCGCGTCAGATTGTTCGGGATCAACAAGTATTAAGAGTGTTTGTTGGAGTGATCCGCTACTCTATTATGCGCTGCTGATTAAAATACGCTGCATGACTGATGATAACTATATTCAAATACTTTGAACATTGCTGTTGTACATTTGCTACAAATTAAACAAAATCCTTGTGGAATCGCACCCCAACAAATTGTAAATTTTTATTAGCGTTCTCGGGGGATAATCTGTATTATCGTTTTAACGTCAATTAAATACGTAATCGTTCGAACACAACTCTCTCTCGTCCGCTCCACTTTATTTCACGTTATTTTTTGGTGATTTTGAGATTCAGAGTTTTTTTGCTGTTCTCTCATGATGAAAAACTTTTGATATTATTGATGCGACTTATTTAATTGCATTTTGGAAATAGCGATCATTATGAATTTGCGTAGCTTGATTTCACACAATCATTGAAAAAATAAGTTTATTATGCATATTCATTCATTAGCGCTAATGTATCCGGGGGTCGATTGTAAAAAACACTACGATGTACGAAAAAAAACAAACTTTTTAGATGATTTTTCAATAGGTGGAAACGGAGTAAACAAACTTTTTAGTTTTATTTTAATTTCCTCACAACTCATTCTTATTTCAAAAATTCTGAAATAGACGAAAAATAAGTGCAGATTAATTCAAAAGCAGCAACCCAAATTAAAAGCAAACACAATTATTTATTTATAGAATAGCGCGAAAAATACGTTCTACGCACCATAATTTCATTTTCCTGAGTGCACAATATTTTTGAAGCATTTTCCCATAAAATCCAGATCATGTCGTTAAAACCAATTGAAACTTAAATTTTAACATAATCAAAGCTCAAAGACGAAAGCTGGGTGTAATAATAAGCTTTCGTCTATGATCATAGTTAAACCATTAAAAAATTAAATTTCTTCATGCAGAGGCTAGCGCGTTGAAACCACTTGCATTTCCACAGAAAACTTTATTTCCTCTTTTAAAATTTACGCTCGTTTATCTCATAATTACCACAATCATGGAAGTAAATTTATGATAGTAAAAAAATCAATTTAGTTAGGAATTTGGGGAGATGCCCAGCATACAGACGTTTTGATTAAAAAAGCGTAACTAGAAATTTTACCACTGTCCACAAAGATTGCTTTAAAGGTGATTTAATATTTTTTAAAAGTATTTCTTTAAAACGGGTTTCTTTAGAGAAACCAAGGGAACCGGATTATATAAATGAAAATAGAGATCTAAATAATTTTCCCCTTGACGATCAAAGAGAGAAATGATCAGCGCAACAGTTACTGTACTAATTAGTGTGTAAACAAGATATTCTCCTAAGACGTGCATTTTCAAGCTGCCAAATTTCTAACAAATTAACGAATGATGAAATACAGGTAGGACAGTATTAGCAGAAATAATTATGTTGACATAGATACCTCTCTCGGTTAATACCACTTGGAGCAATGTGGTCAAATTCTTAGATTGGACAGCAAGAAACAGAGCAACGCAGCGCTTCTGTTCCCACGGATTCTTACATGCTTAACTGGTACAATAATAAAAATGCTGGCCAATAATGCAAACTGGGAGAAGCAACGTGAAATTAGTGAAATTCACAAAAAATATGAAAGCAGAAAGTATGTGCAACGTAAATGTACGATTGTAAAAGTTTTAGTAATCGAGAGAGGTAAGTTTGGTGGGAAACGATGACAACTGTTTTTGTGTACCAAAAATTTAGGAAACGAGTAAAAGCACTTAACATCATTGAGAAATAATGAAAAAATTTAAACACATTTTCTAAAAAATGTTACGTGTAAAGAGGAAAATCGGGAGAGTTTAGAATGTGCAAAATTGAGTTATATTTGTACCGCATAATAGCAGTACGTTTTCAAAATGTGAAAATGAAAATTTTATTAAAAGAAGAATAGCTTAATTGAAATAGAATTCTGACAGAGTGTCCAACTGCTAAAACAACCAGAAAGAAATTAATTATTTAAGTATCTCGTTAGTTCATTATTTCATGCTTCATATTAATATTTTTATAAACAAACTTTAAAAAAGACGCTCAACAGAGAAAATAAATAAATATTTTTAAAAAATATAAAATTTAGCACGCCGAATGTTGAACATAACTTTCGTAGAAGAACGCAAACAGAATTGAGTCGAACTGAAGGAAATCAAATTCGGTAAAAGATTTAAAAAAACCACTCAATTTGCCAACGTGAGAAATGGAAAGACCAAATAGTTCGGCTTCATGCGCAAATAAAACGTGATTTTACACAGAAAATGGAAAAGACTAGAGAGTAGCACGAACAACAGTTTAGAAAGCAGATTTGCACAGTTTGACACTTACGACTAGAAAGTTGCAAAAGAGTAAATAAAAGAAACACTTTGAGTACCCAACTGAACAACGAGAGAACTTGTATCTTGTAAAAGGTTGTCGTACGTCGCAGTAAAAAGACTCACCTTTAGTACGCGAGAGAGAATCACGATATCACAAATAAGTCACTGAAGTAGAATCCTCCTGAAGATGATGCTCCATCGCACACTACCCCCACATCCGATGAAATTTCGCAATGAATACACAAAATTGAAAGCTGATGATGTCCCCACACAAATCTTGGAAACCCAAAAAGAGAGCAGAGAGGAGAAAGAAGTCGCCAACTTCCCCGCATCTCAAACCCCGTGGGTAATAAAAAATCCTCAAGAATTGCGTTTGGACAATCAAAGCTTCCATGCGATAATAGAGTGTGGGGGTAGCAGAAACGGTCCAACAGAGTAACAAGCACGTCCAAGCGAACCCGAGAGACAACTGATGCCAAGCTCCAGCTCACGCGTCCCTTTAAATACTCTTTAAAAACACGGGAGAGAGAGAGAGCAATTGTTAAAAACTTCCTGCGAACACACATAACGGATAAAAGTACATACATATTCATCCAGGTGCAGAGAGAACCAACAATCGTCCGGTTACGTGTAAATGCAGCTGCCGCCGCGTTCCTTTTTTTTTGGACAAGGGACAAATATTACAAACAAAAAATAGCTCATCCGTTCCTCTGCTGCTGGATAAAAAGGGAGAAAAAGGGATCCCTTTTTTTTCAACAAAAACTGAAAAGGCTTCAAACACATAATAGGACAGCTGCTATGCCTTTTAAATACGTGTGCTTTTAAATGGTTTGTAAACCGAACGATTGACGATCTTTAAATCGCGATCTTTAAAAAAAAATTTACTAGCTATTTTAAAGTACAGCTACAGTAACTGCATAGGTTTAATTGAAGAAACATGCAAAAAAGCAAGCACAACGTGCAAGATGTAACGTATGGTTAGTGTTGCACACCAACCAACACAACAAGCGAATTTGTCAATTTAAAATCCAGTGCATGAGCGAGAGAGTTTTAAAAAAAAGAGTTCCCGTAGAAACATCTGCCCCGTGTAGTAACTGCATTCAGCAAGAGAGAGAAAGATATTGGACTATTATAATCGGAGTGAATGGAATATTTGTCACCATAGAAAAGGATGAAAGAAGGGAGAATAAAAATAGGAGCAGATGTTTTGAAGGAACGGACTCATCCGGTAGATAAGAAGCGTGTCGTCAGTTGCTACACGAGCCCCACTCACACGATGCATTTCCTCTCGCTACTATTTGACGTGTGCCATTTCTCCATATTCAATTTACACGTTATCGATATTCCTTACCAAATTCTCCAACAAACAAGGTCAGTATACAGAAGTTTTGGTAACAAAACTCTGAAAAAACTCGTAAATCTGCGTAAAGCTACACGTACATGCGTTTTTAAAAGTTGTAACTGAGCATCTGCGATAGTAATACGTGCAATCTGGCATGCGTGCGTGAGTGTGTGAGAGCGAGCAGCTCCAGGGCAGTAGAGCTGAAGAACGGGTTCTGCTCCTCTACAGTTAAAGAACGGGTCCATTTAAAAAAAACCCTACGCACTACTACTATGTAACAAAAGGAAAAGTGAAGCACTACATGTCTTGTACGTGCATTTTAAGAATAAGTTTAAAATAACGTTATTGATTAAGAATAACTTATTGATTCAAGAGAACGTGATATATACTGTGAAAGCAGAGAGATGGCAAGCGCAAATGGACGAAAGATGCATAACAGAATAATTCCGAATGAAAGTGTAGAAAATGCTCAAAATAGTACAACCAATCGCACCTGGACAGAGAGCTCAATCGAACTACCACACATCTGCCACGTAATATTAAAACGGTACAAAGGGAACCCAACTAACCCACATCCACGGTACACAACCACCAACCAACCAACCAACCAACCCCCCAGACAAAAAAAAACTAGAAAACGGAAACAGCATCAGTAGCAGCAGCAGCAGCAGCATAGAAACGAACCCCTTTAATTCCCACTAAAAATAAGAGTAAAAACTGCAGTAGACGAGAGTGTCCTTCAACCCATCCAGCTATTTTATTTCTCTCCCTCAATTTCCTGTACGATGCTGTCGCGTGGCAGATGTTACTTTACTCGTTAGTTAAACTAACTTCACTTTTTTTATTTTAAATACTAAAACTGCACACAAAAACGGAGTGGAAAACGAAACTGATCAAGGCGGTTCCACGCACTTACTCACACAAACGGGTGCTGATGCTGCTGAGCATAAAAAAAATTATAAAACAACAAATATATATATACAGCAGCAGAACATAAGAATATATACACCGCATACACGTTACCGTTATCGCATCACTGCAATCCTATTTTTTTTCCTCTTCTCTCCAGCCAAAGTAAAAAATACCCCAAAAAATATATACTGCACCAAAAAAAAAGCACATATATATTTCTCCAGAGTAATAAAAGGAGTTAAAAAAAGCGAAGAGAGAGTCTCCCCCGGAATCCCCGAAACCACCCGACTCACACCACTCTGGAGAAACCAGAAAAAAAAAATGTTGCATGCACCAAACACGTGCGAACAAATTAACCTAAATTCTACGTTTTTTTAAAGCACGACGATTCTATTTATTATTTATCATTTCACAATTTTAAAAATCCTGTTCAACTTGCTCGAATATCAAACTCCCTCGAGTTGTCCTTAAAACTACCAAACATGTGAACACGTCCACGTCCTTCGGAACCTCTATCGTCTCACGGACCTGTCTTGCGTTGTCCGCGCCCCGTTTCGACCTGCTCCCGCTCACTATTAGCTGCCGTGAGCTCTTCGAGTACCGGATGTTCACCTTAACAAACAAACTAGTCCTTCATTTGCTTCAATTACGTTAAATTGGTATATTGTGTTGGTGTAACTATTCACCTCGTGTGGGAGGAACCCCATCAGGTTGGCAGTGGCTCGGAAGTACCGCTTTTCGCTCTCGCTCCCACTCCGCCTGTTTAAGAGTAACGAGAACGAGTGAGAAATGCTACGACTAATTGCACCACAACATTGTCAAACCACTTATTGTAGAAACCACATCCATAGTCACCTAGCTAACGGCAACTTTTACAGTAGCATAGTTACGGCTGAATTTATTTATATGCTCAACATGGGCTACTTGCAATAAATAGCCAGGTGACTATGGATGTGGACTTTATAATACCTCGCCCTAGAACTACTCGACTCTCCAAACCTACACAATCAATAAAGCAACTAAATTAATTGCCCCCGATAATGAAGAATAATAAAAAAAAATGAATTATTCAAATAACCCAACTTGTTAACGAAACTCCCCCCGACACTGAGCATTTTATCTTTAGTCCCAACAACAAGTTTCCCGTCGCACACAAAGCACTGCACAAGACTCCGTTTCCGCAACGACTTCTCGAACGAGTTGCTCGAACTGGAGTGCTCATCTCGCTTCTTGCTTTTCTCCTTTTTCTGCACCCCGTCACCCCTGTCCTTTGACTTTAACAACGCATCGTCGTCCCCGCGCATCATGATCCTAAATTATTTACGTTATTTTGAAATGAATTGAAACTGCAATGAAAAGTAGCAAAACAAACCTCAAAAGCGACTCGCTCATGCTCTCCTTAACTGCCCCACTGAGATGCTCAGCAAACGGAAAGTTGTGGTGTACAGCCAGCGGTGGTGGTGTTGACGACTTGGCACTACTCCTTCCGCTACTGCTACTCTTCTTCTTCTTCCTGGAAAGCTTTCCTTTCTCGACCTCAAGCTCCTCCGTGACTAACCTGTCTATAGCGTCGTGTTTCTTCGCCATCGCCAGGTCGTACAGGATTCCCATTTTTTCTGCACACAACACCACTTTTTAAAAAATCTGATGCCAGAAAGTTAATTAAAAAGAAATATATAACCGAGTTACCCTCAAACTCCTGAGAGACGAGCTGACTGTTGGTGATTTTCCCATCGCGGACCCAAGTCCCTCCAAGGTTCTCAAGGGCCTTTTTCAACCAGTGGCTCTAAAAACGTAAATACGAGCACTTAATAAACATACACGTAATCGTGTGTCCACGTACGTTTACCTTATGCGACGTGTACCCCCTAGAAAAGTGCAGCTCCGAAATCTGAACAGGCTCGAACACACCAGTTCCTTGCCGACCACTCCCACTATCACAAAACTCCCCCCCACGATCATCGGCAACACAAGTACTGGACAGACTGCTCATCCTCCTGGGCGGAAGCAGCGTAGAAATGGTGGTGCCCCGTGGACTAGCAGCAAACCCAGAATTTCCCCCATGATCCCGCCGTCTCGGAGTCTTAACCCGCACCTGCTGCTGGTTCTTGGACCTCTGAGGCGAAACACTACCGCTACCCCCGAGACCCTGAATCCTAGGAGCCGTAACGGGCCTGGTGTTCCCACGCGGACTTACCACGTGCGTGGCCACTCCACTACCACCACCACTCGAAACTCCTCGCAGAAGCGTGCCACTGACGTTCGACTGTGTCAAGTAACGGTGTTCAGGCGTTGCTGCTCTTCTACTACCAGGAAGAACTGTCCCTTGCGGCTTGTTAGGCATTCTGGATAATTGAAAGCTTTTCCGCAGTTATTCGATCAGTTATCTTAAACACGAGATTTGAACAACTCGATATTTTGGAAAATGAAAGTTTTAAATGAAAGTAATCTCATTCATCGAAAAAAGCATAATTTGTTTGTTTACTGGGTAGTTGCATGACAACGTTATTCACATCATTCCCGTGAGCATGTACAATTTCGTTTGCATGGGGCAACGTGATGCGTGTGACCTTTCTCATCAATCGTTTCAAGCACACACCCGTCGCAAAGCTCAATAAATATCAGCAGCATGAAAAACCCGTCAATCAATCAAAACCCCCGTAAATACGTTGATAATCAAGCAGATAAGAGCAGATCAATCACAACACCTGCGATAAATCGATAAAATTCCGAAATCAATGAACAACACAGTACGCAGTCCACGATAACGACATAAAATCGTAACACGTAAGATAAGCGAACGCGATGATTTTCCCCATTACGAACTCAAAACCCTGCTCCGGCTGCTCCCACGATCCATTTAAACTAGACATTTTTTCGCTGCACACACGCAAATATGGTCAGTCCGAGATTCTTGAAATTCGGTGCGTTCGGGGCGGTGGGGGTGGGCGCTATTGTCGTCGTGCTTGCTGGGGTGCTCGGGTGGGTCGTTGTGCCCGACATTATCGAGGACAAGGTTAAGGAGGAAACCAGGCTCGAGCCAGAGTCGGACACGTACGAGAAGTGGACTGATCTTCCCGTTCCCATTCATCTTCAAGTGTATTTCTTCAACGTCACCAACTATCAGGTTAGGTTCAATTTCTCTGCTTTTCACGTTGTTACACGCTTGTGCTAATTTTTGCCCCTGTTTGCAGGATTTCGAAGGGGCCGACGACTGGGGCATCGACCCCGAGTTCGTAGAGGTTGGACCTTTCGTTTGGACGTAAGTTTTTTCTTGCAATTTGGCTGTGGAGAAGCCCAACAAGATGTGTGTATCAAGCTTGGATTTCCAGACGCATAAATTCTCGAGTAGCCCCATTATAACTGTTGTCTGTTGCTTTTAGAGAAACGCGAACAAAGTACGGGATCCGCGAAGGACCCGACGACACGTTCTTCTACAGACAGAACGTGACGTACGTGTTCAACAAGGAGCTCAGCGGTAAAGGCCTCTCCGAGGACATGAACCTAACGCTCATCAACATCCCATTCGTCGTAAGCAAACGATTGCTATTAAATTATTGTTTAATGCTGAGTACTGAGCTTGTGTTTGTGAAACAGGCGGCGATAACACTGCTCGACATCTACCCGATCACGCGAGTACTAGCAGAGCCGGTACTGAGGTCGCTCTTATCCTCCGGCGAGTCGATATTCGCCAAGAACCAAAACGTGAAGGATATCGTGTTCACTGGCGTCCAGCTCAAGCCCGTGTACCACACCGTTGAGTCATTCGCGAACGCGCTCGGGATCCCGCTTCCTGACGAGATTAAAAACGGAACGTTTGCCGTGTACAGGGGGGTTCGTGCTTATCTCCTATTCTCCGCGTATTTTTCCAACACTTTATTTCCATTTTCCACTTTTCCGTTTGTGTGCAGAAAAACGCTACGAACGCGGACGGGGAGTGGCAGGTGTACAGGGGCCGTGACGACTCCAGCTTGTTCTCCGTTATCAAGTCCATCGACGGGGGAAAGACGTCTCTGGAGCCGTGGTGGGAGGGACACTGCGCCATGATCAACGGCAGCGATGGCACTGTACTCTCTACTTTTATTCGATTTTTTGGTTCTGTGTCGTTAATTCGTTTCTCTTTTCTCTGCAGATGTTTCCGCCGTTCCTCAAAAAGGATCAGAGGCTGTACGTGTACGCTCACGAGATTTGCCGATCCATCTTTCTCGACTTCGAAGAGGAGGTCGAGTACGAAGGTTTCCCGCTTTTTTACACTTTCTTGTTAAATATGCTTAAAATTAATTATTTTTAAAATTTTTTTAATTAGTAATTTAAAGTTAATTTATTTGCGGTTTTGAAGGTTAGGCGCTTTTTTACACTTTCTTCATCTGCTAAATATGCTTAAAATTATATTTAAAATTAATTATTTTTAAAATAATATTTATGTCAATTTTCAATTTAAAGTTAGTTAATTTGGCTTTGAAGGTATTCCCGGGTACAGGTACAGACTTCCAAAAGAAATGTTCACGGATCCAGACGTGTACTTGCCGAACCAGTGCTTCTGCGTTGACGTAATAAGCTCTAATGTACGTAGATTTACATATTTGGACCAGTAATGAGTGTAACGTGTGAACAGGTACTGAAGCCCCTGAACTGCTCGTGCAACTTCAACGGAATGGGCAGACTGTTTTCGTGCAAAGCGAACGTCCCGATCGCCATCTCCAAGCCGCACTTTCTCGACGCTGACGACTGGGTCGTAGCAGAGGCGCAGCGGATGGGCATGAGTCCTCAAGCCGAGAAACACGACACCTACTTGGACTTGGAACCTGTACGTTCACTTTTCTCAAACGCCATGGAAACAAAACTAGCTTTCTCTCTATCGCCTTTGCTTTTATTTATTATTTCTCTTTCTAATTTGTGTAAACTCTCGTTATAATTTTTATGTAGAACACTGGTTTCCCGCTCAGAGTTCACAAGAGGTAAGGTTCTTCACTTCACGTTACATTAAAATTTCGTAAAAATTCACGCAATTCTGAATTAGACTGCAGATAGGAGTGGAGCTCCAGCCGTACATGTCATTGAGCATCCGACCATTCAGCACGATCCCCCACATAATCTACCCCATTTTCTGGGCTGACGAGAGCGCCGAGCTCACGGAAGAGCTTGTCGACGAGATCAAGTCCAAGCTTGTCAAGCCTCTCAACGCTGTCAAGATTAGCAAGTGGACTCTCATGGGCGTCGGCGCCTTTCTGTTCATTGGCGGCGGCTTGTTCCTCGCTCTCAACTGGAAAAAAGCATAATGCTGCTTCTCTTTCTAATTAATTATATTCATTTAACCTTTGTTTTTAATTAAATTTATTTTTTGGAAATCTTTTGACCTTTACTCTAATTTTTATCAGTTTTTGCATAACGTAACACAAATTAATCAGGTTTATGGTTGGACAACCTCAGTTTGAAGTAAATCGATTGTTGTGATGCTTCCAAACCAAAAGTTACCATTACCCAATTACGCGCCATCTAGCGGAAGTATCACCATAACAGCAGAACGTTCGAAACGAGTAGCCTTTGTTCATGTCACTTACTCATGTCACTTACTCGTGTTCGGGTAGATGGCGCACAATCATGCAAGTTTTATTGGGTTTTTTCCAGTGTGGAATGCATAAACATCTCTTGCATCTTCATCACAGATTCGAAATTAATGTTATGAATTCGTCAAAAAACTATTAAATCTCTAAAGATCAGCATTAAATAAACCATTAGTAAAATCAGATCAGCAGCAACAATAAACCTTATTGAATAAGCATTCGGTCAAGCACGTAGCCACGTAGCGTCGTGCATAAGCATCCGTTATTTTTCACCAGCAGATGGCGTCGACTACCTCTCCTGGTGTTCTAACGAAACCCCGACGATAAAAAAAAGATGACAAAAAAAAAGCCGAAGCTTGTTCCCCTCGTCGACAAGAAAAGCAGCAATTCCAATAATCTTGAACAAATGTAATGACCAAAAAAAGGCAATAACGAGAAAGAGCACACACCACCACCGACACACAAACGTACACACGTAAAAGCAATCTCTCGAAAAAGAAATATCCCAAAAGAAAAAAGCCAACGGGTGGTCGAGTCGAAAAAGAATCCCCTATGAAAAGAGCAGAGCAACATAAACGTTGTCATCATCATTATTAGAGAGAATACATCCCAAATATGTGTGTATCCCATTGTTTTAGAGATTTTGTCGATGGCTCGTTGTGACCGCAGGGAATCGTTACACCGCGACGTCCTTCTCATTCGCATTCCATGTCGGCAAACTGGAATTTATACTTTACTCCGCTCCGGGAATTCGGAGAATTCTAATTTGTCAAGTTGCCCCAAGTTCACTGACGTAATCCGTTTTTTTTTTGTCAACGAACTTATCAGCGCTTAATCCTTTTATGAACGTAAATACGCGCGACATAAAAAAAACGAGATTACACGACAAAATCAGTGCACACACTTGACATTGAGACGGGCGACAACCATAAACTCAAAAAGCTGCCACACACACCAGAGCCTACTTAATACATACGTAGATTGTAATCTCCAAAAAGCAAATCCACCGCACGGTGTCCCTGCGAATTAAGTGTCGCTCGAACGGATTTAAACAAGATTAGACCCCGAGATTAGGTTTGTCCCGTTGACAAAAGATAATCTTGTCATCAGAACAGAAAAGTGTCCGGCTAAATCACGTGCGCACTCGTCAACGCAGCGTGATGCTTTTACCTTAGTTATGTGTGTTTGTTGCCGTGACAATACGCACTTGGCGATTTTGATTAATACACATGGTATGCGTATAGAAAAAAGCAATCAGGAAGATGGTGGTGCATCATAAATTTGAGCATTAGGTATGATGTATTGGGTCGTTTGGTAGAAGGGTGTTTTTTCCCCGAGAAACGCGAGCATGTTCCCCCAGAACGTACGTACGTGACGTAATTTTGACAAAGAAACGAGGAGCAGCGAAGCCTGAGAGATGGTAAAAAGCGAGCAATCCTTCCTTGTCATTCCTTGACAGTCATGTTCACATTACATGAGGTTTGAAAAAGACCCCAATTTAAGTTGCTCCATATGTCCATCAAATTAGAGGACGAAAAGATGTATGACGCGAGAAGAGCCCATCATCCGTCGTGGTAAGTTGACTTAAGTGCGCGATCACAATCTTTTTGATAGTTCTTTTTGTCACTCAACCTTAAAATCATTTTCTATCTCTGACCGTGGCAGCAGCAGCATCAATCCAGGTGCACAATAAAAACCGGCTCGGCGGCGTAATTACACTTCCGGGCGAGGAAAAAATCTTATGCTCACCAGCGCGTGTACATCCGGGCATATTTTTCGTCGCAGCACCACCACGTTCATATTTTTGTCGTATTTGCAGTGCGCGACCAAACGGGTTTTTTTTTCATGTGCATGTCCATTAGATCTTATGCTCACCAGCGCGTGTACATCCGGGCATATTTTTCGTCGCAGCACCACCACGTTCATATTTTTGTCGTATTTGCAGTGCGCGACCAAACGGGTTTTTTTTTTCATGTGCATGTCCATTAGTGATTTGTACTCGCTAATGTTAGTACCACAGAGAGGTCAGTGTTTGTGTGTGTGTACGCGTGCTGGTTCGCTGGGCTGCTCATCATGTTTCTTTTTGATGGTTATCGTACGTACTTGTCCAACACACAGGAAAAACACAGCGTCTAGGTAATATTTTTTGGCATTTTTTTTTGGTGCAAAAAAGGGACGCGTAGATTTCTACTCTGAAAATTATTTCCTTAACTGCACACAGGACACTTGAAGCGTGTCATAATCAAAGTACTACTACAGAATCTGCTTTGACCTGTAATGAAAACTGGTTTACATTCAGCATCGTAGCTGCGCACGTGACGCGCGCGCCGAATTAAAAGGTTCTAAAAAAAGAGTCCTGAAAGCTATAATAATCTATCGCATTTTTGCTAGAATTTCTCAACAAGCTAGTGGTGGTGACCAACGAACCGTTGTATTTTGTTTATACATAACGAAGCAACCTCACCATGACGACTAATACGAAACACACAAGTACCGCTAGGCTCAGTAAAATGCTGTATAGGTTTATCGATAAGCAAACGCAGATAAGGGGAAGCGAACTAAATTCTGTTGACCTCTAGATTACTCTGCAAGAGACGTGTGAGTGTGTGTGCATCACCATCACAACAGCAAAAAACATCACATAAAAAGACTCGAAATAAAAAATATCTTCTAACGAATGACCCCACCTGAACTAGAATTCCTCATTTCTATCGTTGCTACCACCACCTTTTGCCATTGAACTTGGCAATGAAGGAGTTATTTTTTTTTCTGAGCTTCTTCTTTTGCAGCAATGTACAGAAATGGTCGAGGTCACGCTTATTTTGTTTTGGCAGGTAGGTTACATCTGACTTGTTCACGAATATAATGATGATGACTGATGATACGGTGCAGTGGATCAGGTGCTCATCTTTTTTCAAGCGAAATGCTTCGATGGGCAGGGTGTTTTTGTGTGGGTGGTTGGTTTGATGCTTCACTCATCATGATAACGCGCTTGATAACACGGTACTTTGTGTATACGAACCTAGATGGTGCGGTTGTTCATTTAACTTCGCTTGTTCATGTTTTAAAAAACCTCAACGTCAACTTCAAGACCGTTTTAAAAAGTCAGGACACGTTTTAAGAACGATTGTGAAATGACAACCACACGAGGTCAGAATGAAGAAACGGAGCTCCAGGGCATTAAAAAAAGAAGTCGTCGTGCAATCTAACTTGATTGTGCACCACTCGACAATAAAGCGTAAATTGCGTAGAGAAAATAGCTCGTTATGAGCTATTGTGGGTAAGTGACAAGTCACACAACCACACGTCATCAAAACAATCGTAATTAAGAAACGCATTTAAGAAAATGTGCGACAATCCGAGAGATGCTCGTCCCCCAACGTGGAAATCGCATTCCTTGATGACGAGCGAGTACAAAAAAAAGCGTTTGATTTCCCGTCGGGAATTTCTCATCATCGTGTAAACAACGAACATAAGTGTAGTATTGACCCGGGTACGCATCTCCACATCTCGTTGATGGACGTGTGTGTGGTGAAACTGATGGTTTGTCATTTCGGAAGCAGACTGGAGGAGAGCAAGGAAGGAAGCGAGTCATTAAAGAAAAAAGTGTGGAAACAGACGGAGATAGATGCACATGAAACGCAGGTTTTTGTGTTTATTATGCGTTGATTACAGAAGAAGAAGAAGAAGGAGAAGGGGAACGTGAAATCCCGCCAGGCATTTCTACCCTCATTCCACTATCAACAGAAATAAATTTTAAACTGTCTTGATTAAACGGGGAAAATCCGGGGGACAATTTAATGATGTATACACCAAATAATTATTTATGCTCTCAGTCTGTAAACAACCGTTTGTGTGTGCACAGTCAAATTGCCTGGAAATACGAGGGAGCTACGCTTTTTTTTAATAACAATATGAGTTACACACAAATTGCTTTCTTCATCACATCACCACAACAACCAGCTTCCCCCGCCGCGTTATTAAAAAGCATAAACAAGAATTTGCATAAAACCGAGATTAAGGGATTCAACCGGGTACAAGTAGCAGCAGCATCCAAAAAAAAAAGCAATCAGGCTTCCATGGTAATGTGTACAAGAAAAAAAAGTAATTTATACGCTAATGCGTTCTTAATTACTCCCCAATNTAATGTATGTATCGTACAAGAGAAAAAAAAGTAATTTATACGCTAATGCGTTCTTAATTACTCCCCAATTAATTGCACACACCTGCGCTAAATCTGTCACGTATCAAGTGCTGTGCACACAAACACGGGGATTTTCACCATGACGAAGCGTTAAATCCACCACCTTTGTGTGTGTTTGTTTTACAACTCTGCTCATCACCGTGACAATAAAAGAATCACGTAATGATGATTAACGTGTGCGCGAAATGGCGTGGATTGTCGCGTGCCTACGATTTGTTTTCATTGCGTAATGACGGGGTCTTCACTACAAAGAGACACGAGAAAATTAGCGTCACTCCGATCCACGCACGTACGTAAATACACCGCCAGCAGCTACGGAAAAACTTTTGCAGCTTTTCCCTCTTTTTTAATCGGGAGCAGAAGAACTCTTATTAAACTCGCAGCTGTGTTGCAATTTATCTTACCTTTCACTCCATTTTTTTAATAAACTTTCAACAACGAAATGAGAAAAATATTATGCAAAAGCGTAAACTCAAGGTTTCTGGTAAGTCTGTCCATCTACGAGACAGGATTCTCTCCCCCATG
The DNA here is from genome assembly GCA_027743785.1 of Sinhomidia bicolor. NCBI lineage: Eukaryota > Metazoa > Arthropoda > Collembola > Entomobryomorpha > Entomobryidae > Sinhomidia > Sinhomidia bicolor. Next base: position 27,341 of record JAHZMT010000096.1, read on the forward strand.
CTTGTCAAAGTGATTTATACGCGAAGACGGTAAGAGCGAAAGTGTCTCTGGAGCACCATTTCCAAATGCTGCGGAGGTCGCATCCACACAAATCATCATTTCTAATAATAAGGTTACTTGTATGCGCACGGTACATCGGACTCTATCAAAATCATAAAAAGAAATAAAAAAGAAAAGATGCACGGTCAAGTTAATTTAGCGGGAGTGCAATTAGTCTACTGGGGATTCACCACCACTGCTCTCTTCTCTACTGCTGGAATGTGAAACAACACATCCCATCACACGATCGATACGTTTCTCCAAGGAAGAAACATTTTTATTGATCTGTGTTCTCTCTCGTTTGTCCAGCAGCAGCAGTAGCAGCAGTAAAACCATATAGTATATTCTTTTTGGGAACCCTTTTTTTTGTCTACGATCCAAACCAATTCCCGTAATTAACGCGATACACATAACTGGGGAAAGTTAAGTTACTAGTTTGTGAGCATCATCCCCCTGCGAAAAAAAGCATAACTTTTTACGAGTAGAAAATGATCGGATTCAATTTTCATAACAGAAATGTATTTTAGTTATCGCTTATCACGCTGGTTTTGCTGTGGCTGTTTAACGGTGGGGGTAGCAGTCGCTATAATCGTTATGTGGTCACTATAAAAGAACAGACTAACTGAACCGTGGCGCACCAGCTCAAGATAACAAGTCTTCTTCTTCTCGGACTGTTAAGCATGACAAAAAATAAACCTTCCTATTCATTATAGAATCATCAGTTTACTCAGATAACCATAACGACATAGAAATACACGTACGCGTTTAAATTAAGCAAAAGAGGTGTTGGCTAGCGTACAGTAGTAGAAACCTACGTGCGAACGACAAAAAAGCTTTAGCGTGGGTGTGTATATAGCAGTCGCGTGCCAACGTACATTTCGTTGACCTCGAGTTTATTTATCAGCAAAACTGCACACATCAATAATAAATAATTCTTCTTTTTTTAACGCGTAACCTTGGTTATCGGGTAATTAATCGCAGCGTATTAGCAGGGCGGAGTGACTAATAACACAAACGACAAATAATCGACATTGAAGAGCCTTTGTCTGCTCGTTTCCTCGACAACACAAAAGAAGAAGAAGATTTGAGAGCTCAACGAACCGTGAACACACGACAATAAATGTTTTTGTTTCAACGGAATGTTTCAACAAAAAAAAATCCAATGTTTTTGTCGGCGAGTTTTCCCCCCTTGAAAATTCTCTGAACATTATGCAGATTCGACATCAAAAAAAGAACAGAGAGAATTCCAGTAATCCTTTCAACCGTACTACATGCAAATGCTACGTATTAATCTGTCAGTAGCAATTTTAACGAAATGACGAGAGCTCTCTGAAAAAAGGAGCAGTGTGCACACATTTCTTTGATGTACACGACATTACGCGATTCTCCTGGGACGACTCAGCCTTTTTGATCTTTTTACATAACTGTCCATCTGGTTACATGTTCAGTGTCTCTTAGACAACTTCCATCTGCGATATTCTTTTTCTTCTTCTTTTTCACTTTTTTCATTAAAAAAAACTATTTTTGTGGGCTCCTTTGTTTGCGTTGGTTGGGATGCGTGAATGTTATGATGTTATTGACGTGGAGAGATGTCAAAGAATACAAGAAACACACACATATGCCTGTCATGTTCTGTCGTTAATTTGATGGGACGTTTTTTTATCCTGTGAAAACGATCATGTCATAAAATATCGTCGTCGTCATGTTCTTTATAACACTTCACTGCCCATTTAACATTCTCTTCAACCAACATTACGCCAGCGAATCGAGAACCGATCTTGTCGAGTGGTGGTTTCATCATCATCAGCTAGATAGATTTCCGTGGCGGTTTTCCGCTGTCCCTTACGTCTTCACTCAATTCTGATAAATGCACTTGATTTTGAACAACGTTTAGAAACTGCAAAATTCACGCAACTAAACTAAAATATTTAAACTACTTTTTTCTTA
>JAHZMT010000097.1:0-31074 GCA_027743785.1 Sinhomidia bicolor
CATAACAAAGCAGGTTCAATGAAGTGATGAAAAACGTAGTAAATAAATGCATAGTACATTTTACTTTGTAAGCATGTACAAGGGTTTTGTATTTTTAGTTCTACAATATAAAGTCGTAATGCAGTTAGTTTAGAGGCAATGCAATGGCTTTTACTGCATTTGAAATTTGTTGAAATACCCATTCGTAGTGGCAAGGGACATTAATACACTGTTCAAGGGTATTTAAATAAGACGTGCCCTGCAAAAAAACATACGTCTTCATCTGTGGAACAATGCTTGTTCCAGTTCGTTGTAATGAATTAATTACCGCTAAAATTCCGACAAGATTATTTTTGGAATAATATAAATAGAATAACATGCTTGTATCAATAAAGCATAAAAGTAAAAATAAATGACATAACATAAATAGGTAAATAAGAAATGCATAGCATAAGCAGGAAATTTGCTTATATGCAAGCATTGCTTTGATGGCAAGTGAATAATAAATCATTTCTAGATATATATCAAAATGAAAATGCTTTCACCACACAAAACCAGTATGTACTATTCCAAAATGTCTTTCAAGTCTTGATTAAAATTGGATTTCTCCGTAGTTTCGTGATTATTCAAAAGCCGAAATGTCACGATGCCCCGAAAACCTTACTTTTGATATACCTTGCAAGAGACAAGTGGAAATCCAATTTCGCCTGACCTCTATTCTGCACGGTACAATCTCGTTTGTTTTTTCATGAGGTAATGACATGTCAGAAACACAATGCTACAACTTATTATTTCACATACCAATCCCTTTCCTTTTATATTGTCATGAAAAATAGAATGTCATGTAACCATTCTAACCCTAACCTGTCAAAAGGTCATTACATAGGATTCATCCATCAGTCATCATTTCTTTCTCGTCTAGAAGTTCCAGACTGGTACTGCGTATGACATATTTTTCCAAGTGGTCATGGGAATTCATTTCATGCCCTTCATTCGGTTAAAAATTCATTCGTAACTGAAAGGGAGAATAGAAGGGATCCTACTTTTCTCTCCAAGTCCAAATTTTTTAACAACACGTTGTTATAATATTTCTTCGTTTTTTTGTTTTCTTACATTTTGCATCACACGACAAGCTACATCATAAACGTACAATTAACAATAATTCCACTAGAAACTTTTGTAAGTCAATACCCTTTGTATTCTTTTTGGCATATTATTTAAAAATGAGCAGAAAAAGTCAGGATACATTGAAACACCGACAGTCACAAGCTCAAGATTCATTGAAACATCGACAGTCACAAGCTCAAGATTCATTGAAACATCGACAGTCACAAGCTCAAGATTCATTGAAACATCGGCAGTCACAGATTCAAGATCCATTAAAACATCGACAATCGCAAGTCCAAGATCCTTCAAAACGGCGACGGCGACAATCTCAGCATCATCATGGTCATAGAAAAAGTCATTATTCATTAACTGAAGACTACGATTACGATTTTACTTTGGATACCTATCCTTTGAACGAAGAAGTGAAAGAAAGACTTATAAAGGCACGTGCAGGTCAAAAGATTGCTTTCTTATCTACTTCTGAGCGTCAATATTACCCTGAATTTCCAGGGCATTCCAGATTTGCATTGGCATTCCAAGACGCGCTTCCGGATCCTACGCTACCATCACCACAATTCCACATTCCTCCTTTTGAAAATCGACTGAAGAAACCCATTAGCAAGAAAGGGTACGGAATTGGAGGTTTGTCAGGTCCACGATTTCCCGTTGTGCATGCGAAAACAACTCCCTCACCCAATCAATACCAAAAACACATTAAAGAAGTACTTACACGGCAGCATAGATTTCCTCCGCAGGTCTGGATAAATTACGGACTGCTTGGGCCCGAAGATAAAATTTGGGACGCCAAGGTGTCTAGAAAGTTATTCTCTTTATGGGGAAAATGTCATCAAATAAAAGTTGCATTTGGCACTTCAATCAGCCAAGGAAGATTTGGGAAGAAGCCAAGCTGGAATCTCGTGGGGTATGCATACATTGCTTGAAACTATTATTTTTGTTTTTGGTCGAGATTACTAATTTGGTGATTCACATGATTTCACAAGTCCTGGAAATTACGCATTTTCCAAGTTGCAGTTGCAACCACCCACGGTATTCAACTCTTTCCTCAGCGGACCCACTAAATTCAATTCTCCAACCAAACTTCACTGCTCTTACGGACCTAAAGATAACTGTCTGGAATGCGACACGCAGTTAATGACAGATCGAGATTATTACCGCAGTCGATATAAACTGAAACCAATTCCACTGAGACCCATTATTGAGGACACGGAGGAGCACATTCTCCAGGCCTTAAGCGAAAGCAAGCAAGCGGGGGACACAGCAAAGGGCAAAGCAAAGCGTGTACTTCTCTGTCGATCCTGTTATTGTAAAGCTCTTCGTGGGGAGAGTCGTTATTGGAAAACGAAAGCGGAAGTGCAGCGACTTTTTGAAAAGTCTCGGCATTGTGGCTATATACACGAGCATAATTCCCTACCAGAATATACTCTAAAAGCATCATGTTACTGGACGAGAAAACTTGCTCAGAAGGAAGCCGTTCTCAGCAAACACTACCTAGACAAGTGTGAAAAGAGGATGGTAGAGAGAAAGCAAACACATCCGGGCATGAATAAGTGAATGATTGATGTCTTGTTTTGTATTTAAAATTAAAATTTTATTTATTTAATTTTTTTATGGTAAATGCAGCCGTATAATATGTTTTTAATATTAAGTAGCCTAAAAATTAAAAAAAAAAGTTAAGTAAAGGTCTTGTGCCACAGTAGGTTCAAATTATTCGGGTGTACAATCGTTGCTGTTTCCTTTATTCTTGCATACGTTAAGACCACAATAGCCCCAGGATGAACCATCTTCTCCGGTGTAGCACCAACTTGTATTTGTAGCCGTGATTTCCACAAGCATGCTTATGCCAACAGCGACGACCTCTATAATCATATTCTTGCTTCTTAGAACAGTAGTCCCAATAGGCTAAAAAATTGTGTATCATAAAATTTTCTTTTTAATTTGATCAGACTAGAAAGTTTATTATGTTATTTGTTTAACCAGAGGTCTTACATAATTCCAGGCAAATCGGAGGTCGGATGCTTTGCTTCACACCAATTGTAGCTGTAGCCCTTCTTTCGACATTCTGAGGTACAAATGTATCCTAAAAATGAATGTATCAGCAATGATTTTTTTAAAAAATTCGTTTTCATTGTTTAAGCTTTTGTATTAGTCTTATCTTCTACTTGTATAATAATGTAAATATACCGTAAGAACCGAGATGTACTTGGCCTTCCTCTAAATCTTCTTGTGCTAAAATTGTCACTGTAATAAATGTAAGTGTGAAGGTTAAAGTTGTAAGGACAATTAGCAAGTTTAGTTTTGACAATGGTGGTGGCAACATTTTGGTAATTTTTGGGAATAGTAATATTTGAATTAGAGGACAAAAAAGTAATATAATGGCTAATATTCAAACTGGACAGCGTAAATATTGAATAAAATATCCTTTTTAATGTTGCAAGTAAGAATAATTGAATTTTGATGTATATCAACTCCAGCAAATAATTACAAGTAGTAAAGGAAATTTTATACTGAATTATCTCAATTGAAGCGGCTTTTAATTGGGTCACACATAAGTGTTTCATGGTCTTGAACCTGACCCGTCGTCCTTCTTGTGATGTCGCATAATGTAGATACAGTTTATCATTTAAGATGAATGAAATGAGCCAAAACGCGAATTAAGCAAAAAATCAGATACTTGAAATTGTATGTATCAGTATGCCCCATAGCTCATCTTCCAATCTTTATAGCATTGAATCCATATATCGAGCGACGATGTATTTAGTATTTACTTATCAAAAAGTGATCAGTTATCATCATGTGCATGTACGATCGGTGAAAAAGTAATAATGTATTCTTAACACGAGGAGTTTTGTGTACACTAATTGCCTTTTATGCAAATGTTGCTGATGAGAGCGACCTTAATCCTGGCCTTAATTTTTCATAATAGATAATATTCAACAACAAGCCTGTCAACAAAACTTTTAACCAACCTTTGTTCCCTGTATATTTTATTTGTCAATTTGCCAAAGGCAACTTTCATTTCAATAAGTTTGATTTCCCACTACGCGTCAATCATCTTGTAGTATGTCAAATTTTACACGATGATGACATTTGCAAAGAGCCATGTTCATAAGAAAAGAACTCTCAACTTAAATTATACCACACTGTAGTGTAAAAATAATAATTAAATAATACTTGCACACTGCACAACTGGAAAATGAATTGCATTGCATCAGGTTTTTTATAAATATATCACAACAATGGGCAGCCATCAAATATGACGATATTTTGTACTCATTATCAAAATCTGGTAGCTAATTTAATACCATCATTGATGTCTTTTCGAAAAAGCTTTAATGATATTTGAATTCAATGCTACGTGAAATACAGTTAGTACTGACCTTCGAGATTACTATTTTCATTTGTAGTAATGTGCTAAAATGTACAATGTCATACGCATAAACATAGGTAATAGTACAATAATTGACTTTATACAGAGTCTTTGTATTACAGACTTGGTCAATGAAAGGGAGAGGAGCTACATGCTGTTTTTGATTTATTATTATAGCAATACTAGTTCTTATGCTAACAACTCTTTCCATACTTTTTGTTATTTTGATGTTCGTCTGGCAAGAAAGAATATGTAACTTGACATGAAAACTGTTTTCCAATTTGGTAAATGTAATTTTTAACGGATGAATACAAGAGGCATTCAGTATTTCAATAATGCCCTATCAATAGCAGCATACAAGGTCTGTACTGACGAATGGCGTGTAATTAGCAAGATGATTTTCCGATTCAACCGTAATTGTACTACGCATGCACACTATTGCAGACTGCAGAGAGACCAAGATTTTTTTAACAATGAACAAACAGCATGCAATTTTTATTTGGCTGAGAAATTAATGAGCGGTGGTGGTACATGTGGCGAGCTCATCAGAATTATAAGGAAGTTTGCTAAATCTACTTTGCAAAATGACCACATTCATTCCATAATTGGACTGAATGCGGAGAAGCTGGATTTTTGATTATTTTCAGAGTTTTTTTAGTTCACGTTATGAAGTAGAATTGCCTGATTAGTTTACGTTTAAAACTTGAAGCAGCAAACATGCTGAAACTGGTGAGCCTCTGTTTTAGTTGGTTTTTTACATTTCAAAGTAAAATAGAATATTGAAGTGTACTTTTAGATATTTAAATATCTCCATTTTTCAGGCTATTGTTGCCGGGATAACCCTATCTGCAATATTATGTGGCATGATGACGCTTCGCTCCAGTGGTTTGTTCCAAAACAACAAAAACCTGGACCTACTTACCGATATCAAAGAAATATTTGGTTTATACCCCATTGGTAAAAGCAATGCTCAAACTTCTTTCAACTCAGGAGAGAGCTCATTTTCATTAGCTGGGGCAGATGGAGGTTACGGAGGTTACATTCCTCCGAAATCCGTACCCGAAGATGAAAATTCTACAGCGGATATGACAACTCCAGTCTTTCGTATATTCATTTTATCAACTTCCACTACTACAAATGACTCAGCATTCCCATTCCCAACAACGTTTTCATCTACAGCAGCTTCTACCAACACCAACCCGTCTACAACACCTTTAACCAACCCGTCTACAACACCTTCAAAAATTTCTTTACATGCTTCCCCAAAAACCACCCCAATTACTGAAGAAACATTAACAGAAGGCACATCAGTATCATCTTTGTCTCAACCAACGCCAGTAACGCCATATGCACTTCAAGGAAACCCCATGCCAGGTTTTAAAATTGATCTAATCTGGAGCACCCTAGTTCCTCCGTCTCGGAGCAATTCCGAAAACGAAGTAGTTATGAATGAAAACGCTTTAAAATCAGCAAACAATTTGGCATCGCCGCCGCCAAATAATGGTCTGTATCTGCCTCCAAATAAGGAGTATCTTCCACCCAAACAGTAATTTTTCTCATAAATTTTCAGACCTGCCAAGCCTACAGAACCTCTTCCTAGTTCAACATTCATCTCATTAACATAAGTTATCCTCTCAAGTTTTATCGATTGTGCTGGTAAGTACTTTAGTAAAATCAAGTCATCAAAGCAAATTTTCCAAAAAATCCCATGCATACAAAGAAAAAAATTCTGTGCAAATTACAACTACAAATGTTTAATACGGGGCAAGTTGAGAATTTATTAGAAAGCTAGATTGAGTGTTGTTGAGTCGCGAATCCTTGGATTTTTTTGCGTGATACGCCTATCGACAGCATCTGTTTCTTGCTTTCTGTATGCTAACTGCTGCTGTGTGTTGAGTGTGCTAGAGTATGTGCACATTTTGTGCCCACACGACTTCAATACGCTACGTGCATTTAAACTGTTGTTGTTTTGATAAGTCAACTTTTTCTTTGAAGCTGCATCATCAATTCATCATCATCATTCCTCTTCATCAAAATAAAAAAAAAAGTTGTGGGTGATGATGATATAATAAGAGCAATAGCACCTCTTATCAAAAGACAATCTACTTAATTAGCTGCAATGTTACACTTTTTAGATTTTACCATTTCACTAGTTTTCTTGGCACCTTTAATCAAGGCAGTTTGAAGAATAAAATGTTTCTTGATTCTTCATCAACATCATCAGTATTATCGACTCTTACTACTACTGCTACCACTACTGTGCTTCTTAAAGTACACTGTGTAACAGCAAGAGCACTACTAATGGCTCTAGTTAGTTAAAACTAGGGAAATCATAGTGCGTAAACTGTAAACTGAAATGATTTTGTATCCAATAATGTTAATGTAAAAAGCTGAAATTTCTTGTACGATAATGCATCGGTGAATTTTATTTGTAGCAGGTGCTCTTCTTAGTTTTAAGAATAGACATATATAGAAGAAATAAAAATGTTTTAAATTCCGGTAACAATATTTTTAATTATGTGGTGGTCTACTGCCAACGACCGAGAACAGTTAAAGATAACCTTACCGTAAAAATTGCCAGTCCCCATTTACTATTTTTGGGAGGGGAGGAGACTAGTTTATGTTTACTGTAAGCTTGTAGCAGTATAATACGATTAATATTTTAGAAAAGTAATAAATTCTAGTCTAGTGTATTAGTATTTTTTGTATTGGAAAGAGACGCTGGCTGTAGTATTAAAATACTTTTAATTATTCTTTTTATGTAAAAGAAGAGCGCAACGAATGTGTGGTTGAGCAACTTTCTAAATAGGTTTAAAAACCTTCTTAAAAATGATAAGGTAGCTTTCCACAAAAAGCTAACGAAAGGTTTCTTTTTTTTCTGAGTAAAAAATAGTTGTAAAGACAGTATTTTAGTTTAAATTTTGTTTTAGTCATCCAAACTGTTAGACCAAAGAATTACAGTTGATTCAGGGTAAAGTGAAAATATGTCCGAGTTGAAGAAGACACAACAAGCAATTCACGAAGGTTTCATTTGTTCAAAATGTATGAGGTCTTTCTCGGGGGTGCCTGAACTCATTTCGCACTATGAAAGGTGTCAACAGAGGCCACTTGGGTATGAGGACGGTGGGAGTAAAGATACCAACTCTTTGAAAGGATTTTTGGGCAAAGCAAAGCAAAAACTTTTGAGCGAGCCTGGCCGCTTTCTTGACACACAGATCCTAAATCAACAACTTCTTCAACATCAACAACAGCAGCAGAATCAGAAGGGTGGATCCCAGGAGAAAGGATCCCCAACTGGAACTGCGGTCTATTTCAATACATTCCAAAATGTGGAAGTTAATGGAGTGGCTCGAAGTCACTTTGACGAGTTTCGAAATATTCGATGTGGTCGTTTGGAACGGTATGCATCAGAGGCAAATAAACTCAAAATAAGACTTTCGAAATTGGTGAGAGGATTGGAAAAGTTTCCTAATTTGCTGGCAAAATCACCCGGTGGGCGTTAGTGCACATAAAAACTATATATATTGTTACAAAAAATGTATGTAGTAGTAAATTAAATATTTATTATTATTTCTTTCCTATTGCAGTTCAAGACTCTGTTGAATGGAAGTACCATGAAAAATCTGTGGTAGCATGGCTGGACGAAAAGCCAGTTACTAGATGTCCAGACTGCACTCAGAATTTCAACATTCTTAAAAGAAAGCACCATTGTCGACTTTGTGGTTCTATCATTTGTCAAGACTGCTCTTTATTTATTCCATTAAGTGCCGCAATCGACATGTATGAAATAGAAACGTCCCTAAACCGTGATTGCGTTGCTGCTTCTTCCGTAACATTCCGCGTTTGTTACTACTGTTCTCATTTGATAAAATATGATATTGGGGATGGAGGTTCTGGAACAGGAGGTGGATCCTCTGAAGACGCTTCTTCTTCCCAGACAAAGCTAATAACATTATATGACAGTCTGAAGGAGAAAATGGAAGAAATTAATCAACTACAACCACAACTAGTCACAATAGTTTACTCCATCCGAAGCGGAGAAGCGTTATATAGTCGTGATGAAGCCAATGTATTACGATCAAAACTTTTACGCATAAGCGAACAGATTGATATAATTAGCAAACAGGTCAGTGCTCTTAAAAATGACACGCTGTCCCGTTCTCAACTCACGTTGCAACAGCGAATCCGCCAGAATTCCATTGCTTTCATTCGAGAGTTCATTTCAAAATTACCATCTATTCCCGATGAATCTGAAGTGTCCGAAAGTGCCTCTCTTAGCTCCAGTTGTAGTACACCAAGACTTTTAGACGATGGATGGGCAATCGTAGCTCCTTTTCCTGACGGATCAGAAGCTGAAAAGGGAGAAGAAAATCCTATCCAGGTACAAATTCGCAATGTCAAGTTTTATATTGAACAGGCCAGGGCAGCTGGGAAGCATGATGAAGTGGAAATGCTGGAGGCGTCATTAGCTGACTTGCTTATTTGGGAACAAGATTCAAGGAAAAAGTGATGTTTGTGTAGAGTTAAGTTGTTGCCTCAAATTATTACAGTTATTGCTAGTAACATATAGTGTTTTCTCGATTACATTTGGAAAATTTTATACTTGATACTAAAGCTCTTCTTTTCCCCTTTACAAGTCATACTTTTAGTCTATATCAACGTTCTTTTACGACTATCATCAGCGTGATTAAATCTTTGAACAAATGCTGTGGTTCCTATGAAATGTTGAGCAATCTTTTTGTCAAAAATGTTATTTGCTAATGAATGCAATAAACTATCTCGTTTTAGAATAGCCAAATTCATTTGCCATCTCAGCAGATCAGACTGTCCGTCTCTATTTATTATTATTACACTTTTGTTAAATTAGATGTAATCACATAGTTGTATATATTGCGTATTTACATAATCGATAAAAATCAAAAATAAAACGAAATAGGGATTCTTTTTAATAAATAAAAATGCATCAAGCATCATAATATCAATCAATATATGTATCTCTCTTTCATTGTTTCTCAAAGAGGTGCATTTAATTGAAGATTTTGACAACGTTCTATGTTGCAGTAAAAATAAACAGATTTAAATCAAGTGGATAAAGGTTGTATAAAGTAACTAGATTCCACAAAGGTCAAGCAGCTGGAGCTGAGGCTACTGAAGATGGTGGTTGCTGACTGCTATCAAGTTTTTCATATTGTTGTTCATGATGATTGTTACGAATGACTTGCTGTCGTTTTTCTTCTCCATCCAGCGTCGAGGACGGAGATGCGCTTTGCTGTTCTTTTTGTTGTTCGATTGCTTTTGCTTCTTCCTCCAACTCCAAAATCTGATAGAAATGTTCCCTAGTAGCCCACAAGTACACATCAACTGTCTTCTCAGTACAGTCAGCGATAAATCTTATAAATGGTCGCACATCACCCTTGTTTGCAGTATTCAGGTGTTCATAGTAAAGATGACGATCCTGCTTACGGATAATCACTGCAGGATAATCTGCCTGCATAAGAATCCAATTCATGAGAAGTCTTGATGTACGACCATTTCCATCCAGAAATGGATGAATGTAAACAAGTTTATAATGTGCGATAGCTGCATAAATGAATGGGGTGAAGTGACAGAGCTTCTTCGGAATTAAGCCATTCGATAAATTGTTCCATTTGAATAGTAATTTCATCAGGCTTGGGTGGAACATGATTTCCCACAAAAACCTGTGTTTTTCGAAATTTTCCAGCTTCTTCATAATCCACAAATCCCATTAGGTGTCGGTGAATAGCCAAAATGTCTTCCACCCGTATTCTTCCAATGCGATTGACTAGACTCACGTTTATGAATCGCATTGCAGCATCCAACCCTAAAATTTCATTGTGCTCAATAATGCTTTTGCCTCCAACCGCAAGACGCGTTTCCACAATTTGCCGTGTTTGAGAGAGCGTCATTGTGTTTCCTTCTATGCCAGCGCTATGGTATATATGCTGGAAGTACGCTTCTTTACGAATACGTCGCAGGGCGTAACTTGAATCAGGTAGCTGCAAGAGTTGCTCTCTTTTCCCGTCGATACGCTTGAGACGACGTTCGTCCAGCTCTTCTACCACTGGAAGCGTTCGCTTGCGATTCACAAGTGCTTTGGTGTGGTGGGGAGCAAAGGTAAGCGCTTGTACATAAAGATGGTCTGCCATCATGAAATCTTGGGATTTCTCGTAAAATTCTCCATAATTTGTCAAGATATCGGGATGTCGAGGGCACAATGCCATGGCGTGCTGAAAGAGCTTCTGAGCTTTCGAAAGCTTTCCCATTTCCTTCATTTCCATTGCGAGATGCAACGAACTAATCGCTTCCAGCTCAAACCCTGCAATAAAATTAATTAATCAGTTATAATAAATTATAGAATTGTATAAACCCTGGAAGACTTTTAAAGTACATATTCAAATTTAATTACCCAAAGGGTTATCAGGATCACATTCATTTTGCGCCTCTTTCAAGGGATGATCACTACTTAGCTGATTTAGAGGATCCAAGAACCCCTCATCAGTTATTTGAAGATCTACCACATAGGGCAGAGGTTGAAATGTACTTTTCTTTGGAATACTTGCCCCGTTTGTATTAAAAGTCCATAAAATAGTAAAAAAGACAGCACTAAGCACGCCCAGGAAAAACACACAAGACAATACTATCGCGTTCATTGTTCTTGTCCGGTTGTACAAATCTCTTGCTAAAATATCATACATTGACGCATACTCTGCTGTCGGTGGTGCGGGAGGTGGAGGTTGCTGAAGACCATTGTTATTATTAAGATTATGATTGATAATGTCCGCATTATGATAATTTCTTTGGTTCTCATTATTATTATTATTCAAGTTTTGTTGGCAACCTCGGTCATGACAAGCGCTGTTTGCAGTATTATTATTATTATTTAAACTCTGTGTTCGAGTTCTTCTCCTACTAGTGACACCATTATTATTTACATTGTTAGCACTAGTTCTTTGCTGAATCGGAGGAATAATCGATTCCACAATATTTGCACTAATACTGGTAAACTTTTGAATAACATCACTCAAGCTTTGACGGCACCATCCCAAACTTCCCATTTTTACAAAATTTCCTTCCAAGAAGACTTACAAAAAATTTCACTTGAAAAAATTGTGTCCTACTGAGGAAGAAACTAAAAAGTCCTACCTCAAAGGTGGTGGCGTAAAATGTATCTTATTAAGCGTGGTGATTACCTGGATGATTAGAGAGACTTTCGATATGAGACTCTTCATGTTTTTTCTTCACCACCCCACACAATCTAAAAGTGTATCCGAACACTTGCACACAACTTGTTCTTATTCTTTTGCATCTCTCACACACTATTGAACTACTGAACAATAAAACATCAAGTACTAAATTGACGTACTTCAAACTCTTGATGATTGACTGCTGTCTGTCAATCAATCAGTCACCACTGTAGCTTTAATGTCTGTGAAATCTAACCTCATTTCTGTGTCTTCCCTGTTATACGCTTTCTTTTCTGTCGACAAGAAGGAGGAGGACGACAGGGTAATAGATAACTGTACTACTTGATCTTCCTCATCTTGTAAAATGTAAAAAAAGCACTTTTAACTTTTATTACAAGTGAGCACTCATAATAATCAAAGATAAAAAGTTGCACAGAGAGGAACACGTCAGTTTTTACCTTACAATCTCTAATTGAGATTTCATGGGATGTCTTTACAGAATTGCTCGTACCAACCCAGTGAATAATAGCTGTATTTGTAAAAGCAGGGATTTGCATGCATGAACATATGACGAGAATAGAAAAGTGGGCAAATACCAGACTCATCCCAGACCTTAGAACAAAAATGCAGATACATGGCAGATGCGGATACAAAATAGTGACGTTATCATCAGTTATCCTATCCTACTCATACACACTGTATAAAACTATCTGGCAACTCTACAACAACGCAACGTAAGCAAAGTTTATGCGAAGGATGGATGCGGATGGTGGTTTGATGCATGATGTAGTCTGACGAGGAGATTGCCAAGTATAGGCCAATACCAGGTATTTACAGTTTACTCACACACGTGTAATAGAAGTCCAATGTGGTCCAATGAAGAGACTCAGCGGTTAATTTAATAAATGCTGTTAGTGTTGTGAATCTTAGGCTTCAGAGAGAAGCACATGTTGAGAATGTAGAGTAGTGGTGCATGAAAATCTGCAATAATTATTGTCAGAGAATGAATAATATTAAATTAAAGAATAAATGTTCTTGAGTTGAGTAAAGAGACTGCGATAAACTATTCAGTTACTTGAGCAATGACTTTGGAAAATGATAATTCAAAAATGGAAGTAGAGACTGGTGACGACAATGTGTCAGTGCCAAAAGACATGAAGAGTGGAGTTGGTAAACAGAAGAAAGACAAAAAGACTGGAACAGCGTCAACTACGAAAGCTGGAGGTAAAGGGAAGAAAAGGAAACGAAACAGGAAAAAGGGGACCAAGGAGGAAATTGAAGGGGATGGGACTGTTGGGGGTTTTACAGTACTAGGAGATGCAAATGCATCACAGAATCAACATGTAAGAAGAAAGAAGCAAATTTATTGTTCATTTAAGCCATGTCTTTTTAGTTACATGTTTTTAAAGAAAGTTGATGTTTTTTTGCAAACAGGTTAAACGTGTACTTCCCAATTGGCTGGCGAATCCATCGATAATTTCATGTAATCTGAAAGATGCCACAGTGCCGATAACAGGGCTTGGGCTAGACGCTGAGCTAGTATCGCTTTTAGAAGCAAATTTTATTCCATACTTTTTTCCTGTTCAGTCTCAAGTAATTCCTTCACTGATACGAAATTACACGCCTACAAAACTGTATAGGCCATCAGATCTTTGTATATCAGCACCAACGGGAAGTGGGAAAACACTTGCTTATGTTCTTCCTGTTATTCAAATTTTAAAAAATCGCAGCCTTGTTCCATGTATTCGTGCAATTGTGGTATTGCCTACAGAAGTGTTGGCTACCCAAGTTTACGGTGTCTTCCAAAAATTTTCAAAAGGAAGTGGACTCAAAACTTTTCTCATGTCAAAGCGGTTAACACTTTCCTCGGAGAAGGATGCACTGATTTGTAAAAGTAATTAAATACTTGAAAACTTTGCGGCCTTATTCATTTAATTAAACTCATTTAAAACCCGTTTTCTTCATTTTCTTGTAAAACTGCTAGGTGTTACCGGAAAGCTCAGTTCTCCACATGATATTATAATTGCGACACCAGGCAGACTCGTTGATCATTTGGAAAAAACTGAAGGGTTTGACATTTCCCAGCTGCAATTACTTGTTGTTGACGAGGCTGATAGAACGCTGGATGACCAAGAAGGTGATTGGTTAAGCAGACTAGAAAGCAAGTTTTGGTCTCATCATCCCGTTCCTGGTGTTGCTAATCCTTGGAAATCTATTCCATTGACGGTCCGTTGGAATAGTGTTCATATGAACGCATACCAAAAGTTGCTGTTTTCTGCAACGTTATCGCAAAACCCGGAGACATTGGAGAAACTTCATTTATTTCAACCAAAGTTATTGACTTCTATTGTTGAAAAGCGAGGAGATGACAACGATTCAAAAATAATGGAAACAGACTCTGTTCAAATTTCAGATTCTTTTGTAGGNAGACATTGGAGAAACTTCATTTATTTCAACCAAAGTTATTGACTTCTATTGTTGAAAAGCGAGGAGATGACAACGATTCAAAAATAATGGAAACAGACTCTGTTCAAGTTTCAGATTCTTTTGTAGGAAAATTCACTACGCCGTTAGAATTAAAAGAGTCTTTTGTACTATGCCATAAAGATACAAAACCGCTAATTCTTTCTCACTTAATCTCGCACTTTAACTGGAAACGTGTTTTGTGTTTTACAAACACCAAAGAGGGCACTCATCGCCTTTGCCTTCTGTTGAAATACATGGGCAACTTGAACGTGAAAAGAGATTTCTGCAAAGTGGACACCCAAGGCTAGGGATGTTGCACTTAAAAAATTTGCAAATGGGTCAATAGATATGTAAGTTGTCTGAACACTACACATCTTACTTGAAAATTTAACAATATCTAATACACAACTGTATTAATACACATTTTAGACTGGTAACATCTGACCAAATCGCAAGAGGAATCGACATTCCTACGGTCGACTATGTGATATCGTATGATTTACCCGGGTATACAAAAACGTACATTCACAGAGTTGGGAGATGTGCCCGAGCAGGTCGTACCGGACACGCTGTATCTCTTGTCACTGAAAAGCAGGTTTGTTACTCATTGATATTAAATATATCTTGAACAGACTTTTAAAAAGGTGAAATAACTTTGATTTCGTCTTATTAAATTTACAGATCGGGATATACAAAAAGACAATGAAAAGTGCTGGAAAAACAGACTTTGAAAGAATCATAGTAAAAAATTCGGAACTGAAGGAACTTGAGGAAAAATTTACCAGCGCATTAGCACAAGTTAAAGCTACCGTTACAGAAGAGGTACAAATATAGGAACTATTTAGGTTTGCATTTTGCTTTTGTGTATGTTATTCCTTTTTCTTTTGACATTTTTTATAGGACGCTACTAGATCAACTAGTACCAGCCGTAAATCAACAAAAGCTGCTACTTTGAAACCAAACAAAGAAAAGTTAAAGCGGAAAACTAAAGTGCCTGTAAATAAATAAATGAAATAAAAGTGTTCCATTGAAATATTTATGACAGTGACTTTCTCTCTTATTAATCATTAATCATAAAATGCTTTCATCAAAGGTAATTTTTCTCGTTCAAAACTGTATTCAGTAAAACGAGGTCAGAAAGAGTCGTTGCGTTGATTGTACCTATTTAAATATACTTCTTTTGCAATTTTCATGGAGTTAGCTACTGCTGGGGTAAGCAGAGACATCAAAACAAAACGGACACGCCGCTAGCTTCAACCCTACGTCTTTTCTGTCTTGTTTTGATCTTGAAATTGAAAATGTATAGTTGTTTAATCAATATTCAAAATGAGTTGTTTTAATTTCAAGACAGTGACTAAAGTAAATTAAATCTAATTTTTTATTTAGTAGTTTTGAATTTTTCGACAATTTATTTCACATTTTGGTGTGTTCTCTGGAACAGCGGCTTTAGACCAAAGAAACTTTATTGTACAATTTTCATGTTTTTTGTTGAGATTTTCCTATCGGATTAGTTTATTTGGACAAGTTGACTTTGGTTTAAATCTGACAAAATGTCTCAAGACTTGAAACCAGCTAAACGAATGAAGGTGGAACATGAAGATGGCGATTCTTCACAAAACGGTCAATCCGTTGTGGCCGTTAAAAGAGAAGTAGAAATTTCCAAGTCACGTAAGTGTTGAAATTTTTAAATAAAAAGGTTGCGCAAAAACTCAGCATGTTCAATTATAATAATAACTGAAAATGCACTATCAACATAATCGTTTCGTTTATTTCAGGGATGTGTCCATACCTGGACACTATTGACAGAGCTGTGCTAGATTTCGACTTTGAAAAATTGTGTTCAGTTTCGTTATCACGAGTCAATGTATATGCGTGTTTAGTGTGCGGAAAGTATTTTCAGGTAACATCAAATTTTTCGCCAAATAATTTAAAAACTGAATTGAAATGGATCATTTTTGTTTCTGTTTTAGGGTCGCGGTACGGCGACACATGCTTACTTACACAGCGTAGGAGAGTTTCATCATGTCTATCTAAATTTACACACATTAAAATTCTACTGTCTTCCGGACAATTATGAAATTATAGGTGAGTGGTCAATGATGAGTCAAGTGTATTATATTCGTATATCGTATTATAATCACTGAATTTTTTTCGTTCATAGATTCTTCTCTTGATGACATAAAGTACGTGGTGAATCCTACTTTTGCACCGGTTTATATCAATAAAGTTGACCAAAATGCTAGGGTAAGTGATGCTAACTGCTAACAGAGGTTAAACTTTGATTGACGTTTATTTTTGTATAAAGTTTGTAACATTTTACGGTATTCTCAATTTAGGAATCTAGAGCCATTGATGGAACCATGTACCTTCCAGGAGTCATTGGACTGAATAACATCAAAGCTAACGATTACTGTAACGTTGTTCTTCAAGCATTATGCCATGTGAAACCTATTCGCGATATATTTTCTGCGTGAAGAAAATTACAGAGATATCAAAAGACCACCTGGAGATATTAGGTATGTTGGCAACTTTCTTACTATTTGTTACGCTGAAATCAAATTTAAATATACTTTCTGTTTTAGTTTCTTGTTGGTCCAGCGATTTGGGGAGTTGATGCGAAAAGTTTGGAATCCCAGAAATTTCAAGGCTCATGTCAGTCCTCACGAAATGCTGCAGTCAGTAGTCTTGTGCTCAAAGAAACAGTTTCAGATCACTGAGCAAGGGGATCCCATTGTATTTCTAAGCTGGTTTATGAATAGTCTTCACAAGGCACTTAATGGAAACAAGTACGAAATATTTTATTCACAAATAATGAATTCAAATCTATTTCATATTTTTATTGTCAAAATGCATTTGGTCCTATTGTTGATATTTGCAGGAAAGTTAATAGCTCTAGTATTAACAAGTCCTTCATGGGGAAGATGAAAATTTACACTCGAAAAATTGAAAATGATGTTGCTGGTGATGAGGAAGTTGAAGACACAACATTCCTCTATTTGACATGTGACCTGCCTCCAACTCCACTTTTTAAAAATGAAATGATGGAAAACATTATTCCTCAGGTAATTTATAAACTATTGAATTTATGGCAGTTATCTACAGATGTAGTAATAATGTTTTTAAATCTCTACAGGTTAATTTGTATACTTTGCTGTCCAAATTCAATGGAGTTCAAGAGAAAGAATACAAAACTTACAAGGACAACTTTCTTAAGCGCTTTCAAATCAGCTCACTGCCACCATACTTGATTTTGTACATTCGTAGGTTTACCAAGAATACGTTTTTCATTGAGAAAAATCCAACCATTGTTAACTTCCCGGTGACCTCAATCGACTTTGGAGAAGCATTTGGAGTTGGAAATGTTTACTACGATTTAATTGCAAATATTGTACACGAAGGGCAGCACAAAGGAGGAACCTGGAGAATGCACATGTTTCATAAGGCAAACAAAACTTGGTATGAGCTTCAAGATTTACATGTAAAGGAAATTCTCCCTCAAATGTTAACGTTGACTGAACCGTACATTCAAATTTATGAACGACAAGTATCCTAGGACGGAATGATTTTTACTATTGCATTTCTCAATATTTTGTAAGCACAAAATATACGTGTTATATACCTAAATGTTTAAATAAAAATGACTAAAATGTTAAATGTCAAATCGGTTAAATACTTTAGCATAATCATCATCATATAATTACAAATTTTAAACCCAAACTGATACCGGGTGAGTGAGAGAGAGAAGATCTGATCGGTGTCGGTATTCGATATTGAGTATTGTATACACCATACATACTACACGTCAATTTACAGCTTTTGTGTTCTTGTTTCGGAGCTCATGTACTTCTACACATTCTTGTTCTTCGTCACTGGGCATACTGGAGCAAATCTGACGGCGGGACTTTACTTCATAGTGTTGTGGTAGTCACTTATTACATTACACTATTACACTACACTGTTAGCATAAAGTTCATTAGATAGAATTAATTAATTTAGGTCCGTCGTCACCAGCCACCTAAAGGTCAAAACCACGGTAGTCATTTTCACATTTTCAGTACTATACTCTTGTAATGGGTGCAATTGCAAGTTTAGCTAGAAAAAGTGCTGCACGACCTCTTAATCATTACAATGTTGAGGAACGAGCGATGAAAGTGATTTCAAGGGACAAGCCTACTCCAGCTCCTCCGCATCCTTCTATGAGAAAAGTAATGGATGAAATTATGAAAGGTACAATTTTACTGTCCTTTTTATAACAGTTCAGAGTTTATTAAAAGATATTCAGTCTCCAAGATTGACGTTAATATACTCTCATTCTCATTCATATTTAAAAATTGCTGTACAGATCCAGCCAAGTTAAAATCATCGCGAACGGACCCTCGCCTACTTAAAAATTTAACCCAAGTCTACATCACCTCAGATGGAGAAAACCCTACAATAAGAGCTAAAACACTTCCGCAAGAGCGAGAAGCTCCTCCGGAACTCACGTATGGGTATGATGAGCCAAAAGTAGTTCCTCCTGGAAAAGCTAGTCTTCCTCAAATTTTGGAATTTGTTGCGAATCATTCAAAGGAGCCTGAAGTCTATACTGTTGAAAAGATTGCCAAGGATTATAATTTAGATATAGTTGACGTAATGAATGTACTGCAATATACTAAAACGTTGTTAATTCATGCTCCAAAGCCAAAACCAAAGGAAATAGAACCAAATCGCCTAAGAAGGGTTCAAAATGTAATAGACAACTTGAAAAAGTAAAATATATAGTCAGTTACTAGCAAAAATGTCATATTGTATTGATAGTCGGAAACTTTACGTTTATTGTTACATTGTTACGTTCGCTGCTACGTTATAATTTATTGTTGGAAGTGTGTCACTGCTTATTTTCGGTTTCGTCTGGTGTGACGCTGTTACTGTGCATAAGCATTATTCACATGCGAAATAAAGCAGACGTTTTTGATATACCTATAATTCTGGAATCTTTTCTACTCACCATAATTTTTTGATAATTATTTTTATTAGCATTATCATTGTGAATTAGCTGGCTTTTGTTTATTCACTCCTGTTCTGACTTTTGGCACACCCAAAAGAACTTGGTTGTGGTTACGCATAAAGCATAATATCAAATTTGTATTATCATTTTATTTTGGTACTGACGAATATGTACCTTTGCAAAAATAGTTAGAACTCATTTATCATTCATGAGAGTAGAAGAATGGAACCAGTTTTCTGTGCAGTACATATGCAGTAGTAATGCACCGCGTCACTTGTAATGCTGTCTACCAGTTTCTGTTAAGTTTTCATTTTTTAGGTAAGTTTGTTAATCAGCTAAAGCCGTAGCAAGATTTGCTCCTACTGATTTCAACTTCCTATAGGAAATTCACGCATGTATTCACAAGATAAAATTATATATTCGCGTGAGTTTAATTACATCTTCGCTATGCAAAAGATAGCATCACATAGTCTCTGTTCAAGACTCAAAAATGCAAGCTCAAGGCGTGTCCAGAATCCAGATATTTTTGTCAATGTCCTTAAACGTTTCTGGTTTAATAGCATGGAATAGTGGTTCATCAGCGCCTTATTGACGAGCAAACTTGCAAAAGATATCTGGATTGAATGCAAAAATTCATGTTCAGTTGGCCTGCAAATAAATTTATTTAATGTGGTACTTTCGGTATTCTCTGTGTTGATTCTAGACGAGACATTTGAGTCCAAATAATGCTTGTAATCGAGCTTTGTACATCCTGGAAAACAAATGACACTGCATTGTAATATAATAATAAACGCAACCTGTAAGCAGTAAGAATTTGGAAACATTTAGCTTCTCAGTTTTTTAAGGTGAAATTAAATATTGTTTTATGTCATGCAGTGGACAGTTGTTGTTACTGCTTCGTTTTTCATCTTATGCATTCAAGTGCAAGGACAGAAAGCGCAATCAGTGACCAGATTGGGTAAGATACTTTCTCATCTTGCCCCAAGAGTTTCGCATTAAAAATTAATCAATGTCGTTATAAATTAAGTATTAATTAGAGTGGTTCAATTTTTTTAAGGTTATTATAATGTAAATCGAGATTTGATAACAGTCTCGGGGTTCTCCAGTGGTGGAACTTTTGCACAGCAATTTTTCTTTTCATACCCTTCACTCATTCAATGGAATCGGCGTATTTTCTCATGGTATAGTAAATATTCTGCCGTTTTCGCAAACTATATTTCAAAACTATAATTTTAAAGTAGTACTAAAAGTGAATTTGATTTGAAAAGCGTATTATAGATGTGGACCAGCAACTGGAATACAGGCAGATTACGACAATGCATGCACAACTCTTGGACGCAACTTGACCCACTCACAACAGGAATATGATTTTCAGAATGTCTTTCGTGATATTGAAGATTATCACTCTCGGGGTCTCATTGAAAATCCTCGTAATCTTAACAATAAGCGCCTTTACGTCTTTGCAGGCACAAGAAATTGGTTATTTACCACTGAAACGAGTCTCCGAGCCCCCAAAATATTTCAGCCTTACATTGCCAATGAGCGCTCGATCCGAACTGTGGTCCAAGAAGCTAATTTGACCTTACCAACAAACCGAGCTGACTATCCGTTGTGCATCTCGCCTCCAAACAGATTATTCCTCAGTAATTGTGATTATTCTGGAGCCCTAAATGCAATCCAGTTCTTGCTTGAAGATCGTTTCTTTATCAGAGCTCCTTCCGCTGCTGACATCAACTATCGTACGAGATACATTCAACCACTGATCCACTTTGATCAAACAGAGTTCTTCCACGGAATCGATCCGAGTAACAATGGACGTCATGACATGGACAATGTTGGCTTTATGTATGTACCCGAAATTTGTCAAGGAGGTCACACTCAATGTTTACTTCACTTTTACTTTCACGGATGCAGCGTTGGAAAGGAATTTGTTGGAACGGAGCATATACGCAACAGTGGATATTTAGAGGTTGCGGAAGCAAATGGTATCATTATGGTGTTTCCCCAGGTCAAATCTAGTCCTGAAAACGATATTGGATGTTGGGATACGTATGGGTTTACAGGGCCTCTTTATGCAACACAATCAGGGGCCCAAGTAACTGTAGTGCGAAATATGCTTGCAAAATTTCTGAGTACAACTCCAAGTTCCAAGCATTTGCCAGGATCTCAACAACCAGAATTTTATCCTCAACAAAAAACTTTACCCGAGCCTCCAGATTTTGTTTCACGTTTTTTCAAACAAAATGAAAAAGTTTTTAAATTTTTAGCATCCTTCAGAAATTAAGAAATTGACATCAGAAATGTTTTATACAAAGGGCTGCAATTTTATTTTATGATTGTGGTCGCAGAAATTTTTTAATCAAAACATAGGTACAATTTTTGTTCAATTTTTTGTATATGAAACTTTAAACACAATTTATTAAAGGCTCCATTGAAGGCTTTCAATTTGGCTAATTTATTTAGAAAATTAAATGGTTAGCACGGCAGAACCTTCCAATTGTCCTGCATATTGCTGTACAATGGGATCAAAACGCAATAATACATAATTATGGAATAGACTTTTTAATTTTAATTAATATAGTTTTAGGGCTGTATTAATGTATTAATACTTTAAAAACTTACTGCATGTGGGTAAACCCTAATGTTGGGACGGCACGTTGTTCTTTGGCAAACTTTCCTAGTCTGTGAATACATTTGGCAACTTTTGGTACAATAATATTCAATCCATCGCGAATGATAATCAAATCCTATATAATAAAAGGCCCGTTTACATTTTCCAAATTTTAAAAATTTCTTTGTAATAGCTTTTGATCTTACCGTGTTATCACCGACAAAGCAGGACGTTGCTCCTAGATGGATAATTGGTGCGGCTTTGGGAGCAGCTACGCCAAATGTATGGACATGTGCCATTACATCATGACGTACCTTTTTCTCTTCTTCAGCTGCCAGCTTAAAGTCAATGTTAAAAGTGTTACTTTTCATCTCCTCCAGTTGTTCATCAGTAATTTCAAGTCCAAGTTCCTACGTAAAGCGGTATGACAATGATATTAAAAGTTGTCGATTTATGTACTTTAAAAAATAAAATAAGCAAATATACCTTTTCAGACTTTGCCAAAATGTACCAAAGTTTCCTCCACGTGGAAAATTTCTTCAAGTCACTAAAATTATAAAGCATGTCTTTGGAGGCGTATCTGGTGGACAGAGGGGACCGATAATTTGCCGACTCTGCTTGTTCATGTCGGGCAATGTCCTCGCAGGGAAAGTTTGAAAGCTCGGATTCAGACATTTTATTTTTTTTGAAATTATTGCAATGGAAGAAAATAAATGGCTAGTGATGTACTTCCTTGTAGAGTGGATAATGATCTGAAAGATTAAAAGTTGAGACCACACACCTCTTTTATGAAAATGACATGTGATTGATGTAACTAGTTATGTCAGAATTTGCGTTTGAGATAAGCAAGAGGGACAGGCAAAAAGTTGCCAACTATGATATACTAAAGATATGCCTTTTGAGATTACGCTTTCTGGAGAATCTGGAAATGGAGATAAAGATGAAGGTAACTGGGGGATAAAATGTAAAGTGGGCTTGGTAACTTTCACATGTGTTTCATGGAAAACCAGTTTAGCTCAAAGACAGATCAGATGGAAGAACTGTGGCCTAAATGCCCCACGTTCTATATTTCAGTTGAACATGTATCATGTATTGTATGTATGTATGTTGCGAGACTATTGCATTTGTATATAAGGAATGAATTCTCTTTTAGCACGTGGTTTTTGTAGCTAGAATTTGACCAAGTAAATCAAGATAAATTCATCTTTCACTAAAAATTCATTAGGACAGATAATGCTATCGTGTGTTTTCATGATTTTCAATTTTCTTGACGTTTCATATCAACGTTTGCCAGACCGCATTTTGTAATTACCTTTACCTACTTACTATTAGACTTAACCATCGATTCCCTATTGCCGGTTGCGTCACTTTTCCCAGTAGTATTTTCTAATGATTTTACATAACACTTTACATAGCGTCATTAATTCATCACATATTACTACTATTCCTGTCAAATAAATTTTGCTGCAGGACAGGATGCAGGAAAAACCCCAAGAAATTAATATATTTGGGTTCATGTATGGAAGTTTTTAATGACATAACTCCATTATTCTATTATATCATTTTGTTCCGCGTCTGTTCCCGTTAATCAATTGAGTAGATCGGATACGATATTTGAAATTCGAAATTATACCTGTGACGTCATTTGGGTTGACAAAAGGGACTTTCCCTTTTTAACCATTTTCTTTAGCCATGCCAGCTCATGTCACTACTTGTCCTCATTTAACAACTTGCATCTTCGTAAAATCACTTTATGAGTCAACTCTTTCTATCGCAATTCGCATATAATGGGCATATTATGCATTGCAATACTATCGGGTTCAACGAATGTGAAATTCAAGCTTTGTTGTGTTGATGATTGCATTGTTGCAGTTCTTGCACTTGTTTGTTAACTAGCCTTTCTAGTTTGCATTCTAGCGAGGAGTATGCAACTTGCAAAAACATAAAAAGGACGTGTTGGCTGTTGTATACAAAAACTTTTTGGGATTTCCTATCCTTATGAGTTAATAAAACGAAGCAAATAAAAAATTTAGTACCTCTCAAATTCACGCCATTTTTGTACAATGCGATGTAAACTGAGATAAGCTGTCGATATTCACCATATACAATACGTATTAACAACATGGTATATCTTTTCTGCATTTTGAGCCGGATTTTAAATGAATATAATAGTGTGAACAAAGATATATACCGCATGTCACTTCTCGTCTGTCCTGTAAAGAGCAAACATCGTTTATTTTGTGTGACTTGTCTCTTCCCACTTCTTTACGAGTTGCGTTAACCTTTTTGAAAATCTATATTTTTCTTGACGGTCGGCAAAATGACAAGTTTGCATACAACAATGCGATTTTCTAAATTTTTAAACTTTGTGACTGTCATCGCTGTAGTGCTGACGTTTAGTTGTATTCTGCTGACGGGAGAAGCCAGATCAACTGAACATCTCAGAGTACGCCCATTGTGTCGATTATAAAATCTGATAAGCATTTTAAAAATTAAAATTTAACGACAACTTTTATTGTTATAATTAGGTAATGCGGCCAATCCGGTCTAACGACGGCACCGGCGTCACCGTCATTTCGAAAAACTCGTGGCTCGAGCAAGGACTTAAACCAATGCCATCATCCTACGCGCGCAAGAAGAACAAGAAAGTTGATACGCAAAAATTTCGTCAGTGCATTTTCTTCCAGCTCTGTTCAAAATCTGAATGCTTCCATTACGGACGTTACAACAAATGTACCTAACCTGTTAAAAAAATCTAACCATGACTGATATCACAACATAGCATGTAGGTATTTTTGTTGAATTTTATTTATTTAAAGAAAAGAAAATATATTTAAAAATAAAAGTTACTTTTGTTACAGTTAAACTGGTAACGAATTTATTTTCTTTATCGTAATCAGACATCACTACTCGGACGGTTTAAATCTTCATTCATATCATGTACATACATTCATTCCCAATAACGTTTATAAGATTAGCTATTTAAATGACTGGATCCACAATAAAATATGAAACTACATATTACTTTGTTAGTATGTGTGTGTATAAGTGCGTAGGTTCAATTTTTGTTGCTCAAAACTAAATGAGGCTCGGACATCAATTTTCTATATAAAGTAATGTATTTTGCAGCTGAAGCTGTCTTTGGAAGGATGTACTTTTCACAAAACATGCGTCTATCTCGGGCAAAGGAGCTCAGTTCTGGAACTTGAAGCGCTTTCAGGAATGCCAAAACAAAGGAATAGCAATTGTGACGATCTTCATCATACCTAAAATGATAGAATATGTTAGGTTTATGGCATTATCATACTAACATTGTAAGTTTTAATTTTGAGTGCATTCAAATTTACCTTGTTCTTGCCCATTGTTCCTCATGACCAGATACCACATCAAGCGTAAAATCCCAGTATTGACTCCACGAGCCAAAGTCTTTATCCTTGTTGAAGTCTTTGATCGCCAAGCATCGTTTCCAGTTGGACGTTTTTTGAAAACTGAGACCGTTACTGTCGTACTCATATACGACTCCAGAAGAGTTGGTCACTCCGATATGCAAGTTGTCTGCATTTTTATAGTCCCTGAAAGTACATTAAACGTAATTTAGACCTACAGTACTCATTGTTTTACATAGTTATACATCAGAACGGGTGACTAACGTGAGAAAATCTCCTTTGGTTGGTTTCAGTACAATTGCACACGGACATTTCTGTGCATCTCGAAATGGAGAAGGAAGTCTAAAGAATTAATGACATTAAAATTGTAAATATGTATTTGACAAAGTTCCATCAACGAAATCCTATAACCAGTTCCACAGTAAATATTTACTACTTACCTGAAGGGAGGAATTCGAAGGACGCAGTCATTTAGTCCAGTGCCACAGTAAGTACAGCATGGGGGAATGCGGAAAGAAAATATTTTTTGCCCTTTACAATGTTCCAGACAAAATATTGGTTTTTCTTCAGCAAGCGCCATTTTTAGGGAGGGGTAGTAAAGTGCTCAAGTCTGTAATACGATAAAAACAGTTAAATTGTGTCGATGATAATATGTACTAAGCAATCTTTCGAAACAATATAAATTACAATAAACAAGCATAAAAATTAAAATAATTTATAAAAGCCTTAACTAATTTCCAAAGATTTGAAAAGCATTGCAAGAGCATAAGTACACGGTAATAAGCGACTTTTATCATGATTATTTTTTTGGATTCTCGATTGCATATTTAATTAGCAATGTGCTTGGACATTTTATAGCATCAATCAACGGTCAATGATATTCAATGAACAACATGTCGTAATCAAATCAATCATTTATTCCATACTAATAAAAATGCATAATAATAAGTGTTTAGCATTCCATCATTTCCATCCATGAATTCCCCTAGTATTCTTTCGTGACAAACAACAAGCCATTTCCCCATCGGATCGTTTACCCAAACTTTTTATGCTTATTTTTTTGTTTTCACAGTTCCTCCCCTTCAGTCAGCTCGGCTTTACAAAAGTTACGAAACCACTAAATACTCCCTGCCGACGTCTGCAGTAAAGCAGCATATTATGCAAGAGAAACGACAGTTGCCGGCTTCATGTCGCTGACCCATTTTCTGCATTTTCTGTTTTGCCCACCTGGACTGGTGTTTCCATGACGATTTTTTCCTCTTCTCTGTGACTCTTGAACAATGCTCTAGGATTGGAAGTTTGCAAAGTTTGTTTGCAGAGAGAGGGGAATGAAGTTGACAACACGGAAGCGTTTTTACTACTACTGCTACTACGTCCATATATACGCATTCTAGTCAATCATGGCAAGTTGAGTGTTCTCGAAATCATAATAGTTATTCTTTTTTCATTGTATTTTACTACTGTGTATACTTTCTCTCCAATAATAATGCTATGAATATGCTTGTTACAAATGTGAAATGTACAACGACAAATATGTAATATAGCACCCTCTGCCCCTATACAGGTATCAATTTTCACATTGTGAAACATGTATTTTACCATTTGACGTCTGCGTTGGCTGAATTTCTTCTTATTATAAAAATGTACATATCTTTCAATGTAAGTGCTTCCACACTTGTGTACGCAAAATGCATATGAATAAGTTATGGCGTGCATGATTATTAATACAATTTTTTTGGATTCAATTCTGCTTGTCAAAACACCTGTCCCCTTCCAGTTTCCATCTGCAGCACAGTTAAATACGTATGTATAAACGCTCTTTAAGTCGTTTGGGAAAAGGCCTTTTCTAATCAAAAAGAGTAAACAAAAATGGCATATTGTTTGCATTAACAAACCTTTTTTGCGAGGTTGATGATCAGCATTCTCTCGCAAAATTGATAGCAATAAGAGTTACGCGACTTGGTTGTAAATACGTTTTTGGTAGTAGGGTTCCTTTCATTATTTTACATTATACCAAATTTACTTTCATTTGATTACGTCTAATGTCATCACAGGGTTATGGACACTGCGAGTGGAAAGAAATGAGGTTAAACCAAAAATAAACATGCCTTATCCAAATCAATAATCTTACTAGTAGAGCAATTTTCATTGAACCATCCGAAACCAAACATGGGAGAAAAATCTTATTTCGGTTATTTGCCCCCAATTGTTTTATCGAGTAGGTAATAATTCGCTCTCATCAATATTCTATTTTGCCATGCAAAGATACATTCCTTTCCGAAAATATAGTAAAGTAGTCATGCATGAATGTACTCTAAATGAACTGTTGTGAACGATAAATAACTGCTTTTCTTCATGTTGTTGAGTTTTGTCAACTTTCTCTTTCCTCGACCGTCTGTCTTGATCATCCAATGGAGGAAGGAGCACGTGAAAGTGGAGTTTTTTTTGCAGAGAATACTCCTTTCACTAAGTCCTGTTCTTCGACTCCAAGAGAAAGTTGTTTTTCAGCAGTGATGTGAGTGTGTGTGTGTCCCGGAAATGGTGTTTTAGAGCTTCTTTCTCAAAACTTGGTAGTGTCCTTTCTGCTGAGAAAAAATGTGCTTGTTGGCGTGTGGCTGCTTTGATTGGTGACTGATACAACCTTGCACTGCATGACTGCTCGATATGAAGGAAGAAGGCAAAGAAGAATTTTTTGATTGTGAATTCTGCTGTATTCTACATTTTTTCTCTAAAATACAGATACAT
This sequence comes from Sinhomidia bicolor, assembly GCA_027743785.1. NCBI lineage: Eukaryota > Metazoa > Arthropoda > Collembola > Entomobryomorpha > Entomobryidae > Sinhomidia > Sinhomidia bicolor. The sequence continues at coordinate 27,875 of JAHZMT010000097.1, forward strand.
TTCTGATGGTGCTTTGGTGCATTTCCTTTAGTGGCAAATATTATTTTTCAGAGAACAATACATGAAGATTTTTCTGACTCTACGACACGACTCGCGTTTACATGTTCGTATTCAAATGTGAAATTTAGTAAGTCGTTGTTTTTATAGTTCAGTTTACTTTGTAAAATTTCAATTGGAGATTCTATAAAATCGTAATAAATATTATTGACTTGTTGTGTGTGACTGTGAACTAATTAAAAAAAAGAAAGCATGGGATAAGAGATGTGATTTAGCCACTTTGTGTCTTGTAATTAATGTGTTCAAAAATGTTCGCATACCCAAAAATTTAATCCTTGTGCTAATCACCAAATCCTGTGATTTGTATGTGAGCTTTCTTATACGGTTTTTTGTTGTGTAACAAAAGAAAGAGAGAATGTACTTCCACAACAATGAAAGATCAACAACAACTACTTCTGCTACTTAATAACAATGGTTTACAATTTCCTGTGTTCTTCACCTTTTTGCTAATCTTTTTTGCGAGTACCATTATCCCATGTGCATGGACCGGATTCGCTTGTATGGAAAATCCCTGCATGCATGGGATTTGCATAGATTCCCTTCAAATCAACAGGTACAGTTAAATGAATTCATCACAATTGCACGCAATTTACGCATCTCTCTGTGCAAAATTAACTTTAAAATGAATAAAAGAAAAACAAGTTATCGTGAGCAAAGGCAATGAACCCATTAGTCTAGCAGCACGTGCTTCCCTTCAGTTTCCGTCAATAAATGAAAATCCCTAACATGGTATCTACTACTCTGTGAATCAAAAAAGACGCATCGCATGACACCGATACCACCAATTTTACTTAATAAAAATATATATAAAACCAATCTGCTCTTTAGTAAACATGATGGTGTTTTGTTGTGTGCAGCAGCAGGTAAAGGTGCTAGGGAGTCAACCTGTTATTGTCGCCGTTTGTATGTAATGAATGAGTGAGCTAAACATGCAATCTTTTATACTTCCTTGGTCGTACGTTTTTTGACTGACATGTTTAACTAAAAGTCTAAAATACATAGATGCAGTAGTAGTGCGCCCAATAGATTGTTTTCTATTTTGTATGTCACCGGAGCATACACAGTTGTCTGCAGTAGTAGTTTGCTTACTAACAATGAAATTTGTTAGGGGAGTCATGTCATCATGAATTATTGACAACAAAAAAGACAGATGATTTCATTCTCGTATTCATTATACTCATTAAATCCCATTGTAATAAAAATGGAAAAGGGGGAGATGGAAGAGCTCATGATTTTTTAATAAGGTCGGCACTAAATAATAGGGGTGTATTATTTGTATGATACAAGTATTCTTGTGCGGTAGAAACAAACGGTAGGCATGAGTAGGTACCACTATGCATGTATGTGTGCAGGGGTGTCATGTTTTGCTGAACGGCAGAATAGCACTGAATACTGTGATGTTGAATCGATTGGAAGAGACGCCCCCGCATAATCGTTAGAGCAAAAATGTATAAGGGCACATACACATACTCAATTTGTTTATTTAAAAGATCGATTCAATACAAATGATGATGATGATGACTAAACTTTTTTGTGCTGTTTAACCATTTATCATAGCTCGCATCAGTGCTACTGCAGGAATGGTTTTACAGGATACTCGTGTCAAATCAACTGGGATGAGTGTCGTTCCAACCCTTGTCTTAACGGAGGCAGTTGTGTTGATGGAATTGCATCCTTCAATTGCTCGTGCCCGGAAAACTTTGCAGGTACAATATGTTCATTTATTATATAGATATGCCGCCAAGCCTATGTATATAGTTTATGAGTTTATGAAAAACCACTTCATTTTTTTACGATTATTACCAATTACCTGACTAGTAGTAATAAAATTGTATCTGTTATTGCTTTCTCAAGCAATTTAATAAGTGCTTATGTACACAGGTAGAACAATGGAAAAATAAAACTCCATTTGCTTTTGTGTGAGTGACAGACAAGACAGTTAGTAAAGTAGACAGATTGTTTAAGTTTGATCAATGCTTTCTTCTTCTTGGCATCATGTCGTTTTTACTAAATACTTTGTTTTCTTTGAACTTCATACACGTCCAACTTTAAATGGAATTGGCTACTTGTTAAGTCAACATGACCTCATTTTGTAAAAGGAATTCGTCCGTAGCACACGGAATACTACCATGCGAAAATTCATTATTAATTACAACATTGAATAATTCAAATATTCCTTTTAGTTTTTGAAAGACAAAGAGAAAACATTAAAATTACGAAAAAAATTTATTGTCTGATAAACATGGGAAAGCCATTACACCGGTAACACACCGCCATACTATTATAGCACCGCCAGCCAGCATCGCGTGGAATATTTAATAAAAGCAATGATGATGGTTGGGCTTTGTGACTTTTCCCTGGAGAAGCTATAAACTATCCTTTCTTTTATGCAAGAATGTGTAAGTAATATCATCCTATTACGGGGAGTGGGTGCTGGTACAAGACGGACGATCCATCGACCTTTTTTTCTCCTCATTGTATACATCAACTCGTCGTCCGCTACCACCGCCGTCACACACAATTACATGTTACATTTTGGATAAAAAAGCAGGTTTATTATGAATCAAATAACTGAGAGAAGGCAGTAATTTAATGGCGAAATCCTTTCTCCTTTGATATATAGTATCATGTTGCTTGTCGTACACCGGCAGCATGACATACCGGTATGGATATTAAATTACCAACAGGCAGCACTAACGCAAACATAAATATCGGTATTCGGTTGTTGTAATGCATATTACCAATAGATGTGCATGTTATCCAATTTTATTTTCCAATGCTATTATTTTTTTCTTTTTGCTCTCTGTTCTCTCTCGCTCACATGCTGATTGCCTAATTCACTTTACCTTTTTTTGCTTTTACATAACTCTCCATTTTCCTTTCTCTCTGCTTTTCCTTTACTCCGAGTAAATTTCATTATTTAACAAACATTTCAGAAGAGAATGAAAGCCGTTTTATTTTGAGCACTCTGTTAAATAGAGAAAGATATACAAAGGTACGAGTAGTCAAAGAGAAACTTTTTTTTCCTGGAAATGAAGCAGGTAGACATAGATAGTTACCAAGTCGAGAAGACAACCCTTTCCACTCCTTTTCTCTCCCTAATCATCATCCTTATAATCAAAACATACATACGTTTATCATAA
>JAHZMT010000098.1:0-12796 GCA_027743785.1 Sinhomidia bicolor
CCAAAAGGAAATATCAATGAAAAAAATGCACGATACCATATATACTGTTGACACGATAACACAACATGAATATCACTTCTTGTTGTTGCGTCAGCACTCAAATTTTCACTGAAAGTGGAGTGTTCTTAAACTAATGTTTTGGTTCATGATACTCCTTCCAACAAAAATATTTTTCTTTCAACTATGTAGATAAAAATGTAAAGCTTGATTATTTTTTTAAATTTGATATTCCTTTTTGGTAAGCATGATAAAATTCTGAAAACGGAATTCTGCAAATTACTCTACTAAATATACACACGCAGCTCTGTCATACAAGCTACTAATCAATCAAATAAAGCAACCAAATTTAATTCTCTAATCAATTTCATGTATGTTTGTGTTATTTTGACACTAGACGCGACCCTCTTTTAAAAGCATAAAACAAAAAAAAATAGTTTTTTTTCTCTGTCATTATTGAAAAAAGGATAAGTTTTTAGTCGCCCGCCGCGCCAGGTTAATTTTTTTTTCGTTTTCGCACACAGTCAGAGTTGAAGTTTTCCTTTGGAACTGCTACATTTTGATTAATTGTCTACTTATGCCTAATTAAATTTGTTGTCTTCCTAAAATCTTTAAGTTTCTACCTTCATTCGTTTACTAGGTTGTTGTTCGCTATTAATTCTACTAGCTTCATCAGCGTCTACACCAGCTTCTACACCGCCTTGTTTAGCGACCGTTGAGCTCTCCATTTCTTCGTTTGGTCGTTTTTGACTTCCGCCACTTAATTCCTCACTGGCAACTGCTGAAGACAATGGCGGAGGCACAAATGATGATGATCCGTTGTTATTATTATTTGCATTACCCGAAGACGGTTCATTTTTACTTAAAGGTGGTGGAGAGGAGGAGGACGTGGGGGAACATCCCACGTTACTCCGTTCCAAAGCCTCAGTTATGATACGCGACATAGTGTAATTTTGATAGTCCTCCGTGTTTCCCGTCAACATTGATGATGGTTTTGAAGAGCTTCCGCCCGAACTTGTGCGAACACCGTTCATGCCTCCAACTGTTGAATTGGAACTACTGCTTGGACTTCTCGTTGGAGACTGCTGAGCAGAGCCTGAAAAAGCTGCTGGTGAACTGGGGCTATTTCCTCCTACGTTCGTTGGGGCAGCTGCAGGATTGCTACCGTTGCTTCCATGAGAAGGAGGAGCTACACCGCTGCTAACTACAACAGATTGGCTGGCAATTAGAACTGACTGGGGTGGTTGCGAATGTTGACTTCCATTTGATGGTGGAGGAGCGGTGGTGTAGCTCACACTTCCAGTCGCTGATGAACTTTTACCAAACTGTTCTTGAACTCTGGTAATGTTATAAGAGAAACATCTAAATTAGAATACTAATAATAACTGACAATAAAAAGCGTAAGAAAAATAAATTTTCTTACCCAAAGTTTGGAGCACGAACTATTATGGTCTGACCGTGATTACCGCTAAGTTCTTCATCTGGCCTTAACAACACAATTGTGTTTGTGGAACCTTTTCAAAAAAATGACATTGTTTCATTGTTAGAAAACATAAGAATTGCCTAGATGTTCTTTACAAAAATGCTAGAAATACTATTTACCTTGCACAGGATTAGATAAAATAACAGATTTTGCACCATCGCTTCCATTTAAAGTCATTGTATTACTTGAGGATTGGCTCTGCTGGCCTCTCGGGCTAGCATTTGGCGAGATGGATGTGGTGTAAACTTGTGCCGGCATTAAATGCTGCTGCCCTCCCATTGCAATCACTGTTCCAGAAGAGGGTTTTGGTGGGGGTGCTCCAATTATAACCGTGCTTACTGAACCTGTGCACAAATACAGCTTACGTTAATTTACCATTTGTACTAATCTTTATAGGTCAAAAACTAGCTAGAGAAGTTTCATAATTATATCTTCACTAAACTGCTCAAGTTTGGGTTGTTTGGAAAGGTTGACGACATTCTACCAGGCTTTGGGGAACCGGGAGCTGACTGACTGGCCTTCAATCCTGCATGATTTGGATGACTGACGTGCATATTGAGATGATGACTTGGACCCTGCAATGGTGAGTCGTAGTCTGGTCCTGGGGATCCTTCGCGTGACAAGCAATCTGGTGTCGCCATTCCACCCATATGAGTAGGAGATGCTGGAGCACTCCGGCTGCAACAAGTCAAAATAATTTATATATTCGCAATCTAGCTTCTACATCCGTTAAATTACAATGTTTATAGAAAAACTAATTTCATAAATTGAAATTGAAAAAAAATTTGTTCAACTATGTAACTCTGCTCAACTATTTGCAATACTTTTTGCTATAATGCAAATCTGTTATTTACCTCCTTGCCATCATCATGCATTCCTCCGCGTGCCACAGCATGGAAAGCCATTTGAAGGTCAGCACCAATATTTCGGCGTGAGGATCCACCTCCTGGACTAGCAGGACAAGAATTAGGTACACTAATTGTGCCCGTCGGAGAGGGGAATGGGCTACCGTAGTTTACATCTGGATCAGGTATATTAATTTTGAGTGGTGTTACAGGTTGGGATTTAAACCGACCACCCCCTCCTCCACCTCCTGAAGAATATCCACTACTTCCTCCACTAGGTCCCGGTTGTAAAACGCCTGCAGAGGCAGGACTCACATTTCTGCTTCCGTATTGGGCATCAGGAGATTCTGCTATTTCATTCTTTATTCTCGAGCCACCAGTGGGAACCTGGAACGTTTGATCTCTTTCCCCGGCAGTTGCGTACGTTGGATGGCCATGATAACTTGGCTGATGATGAAAGTCTTCTGGAGCTGCCGCTGATGCAGGGTATCGTTGTCGTGATGATGAAAAGTCTACTCCTACGCCAGATTTTTCAAGGTGGTGAGAAGAGCCGGAAGTTGGTGTAGAGTACGCCGAATCATCCAGCGCTTCATCCGTGTCATCACCTTCGGCTGGCATGACAAGGGACTCAAAGTAAACCCTGAAGTTTGTGCTGGGAAAACGGAACGTACATTTCCTTGCAAGCGGACTATGGCTGGGTCCCTTTCGGTAAAAAACTCCGTCTATAAAAATGCCATTTTTTCCGTAACAGGTCATGTAGAAATTAGGTGCTTCGTAGCGGATTTCGAGGTGACGACGGGAAATGAAACTGGAATTTCCCATATTAACATCCACAGTGCCTGACGAAGAGTTTCTCCCAATGGTCACCTTCCTTGTGCGAATTAAGTACTCAAAGTCCCGGGTCTCCAGCCGGGCTATCGGCTGTTTGGAAATCATCTCGGAGGACCAGCTCACTCGTCGGGGGGATGCGGGCTGATTACTGGAGGACTTTAGGGCTAACAGGGCTAAGGCGTCGTTTTCAACTCCGCTGCTCATTCCTCTCACTTGTAAACTTGATACAATGGAAAAATTATTTGGTAATTAGCAAATTGCTACCTCTTCTAGACTCGTTCTTTAACCTAAAATTTAAAACAATATAAATGTATTTGGAAAGTCACATTACAGGGATAAAAACAGAAAAAAATTAGTATTTATAAAAAAATAAAAATGGGTGAAGAAAATTGAGTAAAACATTTAAGTCTTACCTTATCGTCAAAATGTTTATAGTTAAAAGTCATAATTATCAACAGATCTTGCTTTTATAATGTGCCAAATTCAAAAAAGTGTCCATGTTTCTTCAAGCTTAATTATTACTCAAGTAGTGAAATACTAATGTTTATATGAGTAAAGCCACTTTATTTTATATACATAATATGTATATCACACTCTTTGTAGAGTAAAAAGAAGTTGGATAATTATTTTTAAACAAAAATAAATATTGGCCCTTCTTCACTGGCACCACTTTTTCTCATCGACGTCCATAAAAACTTGGTAACTTTATAACAACTTCCGTTCCAACAACAAAACATTCTGTTTACTAGACTTGTGTCCCACCTTCTCCCTCAAAACGCAACATAACAAGAACACCAAACTTCACAACAAAAACAATAACAATCAACGGTGAACACAATAATTACTATTCAATTCAAATTCAACCTTTTTGCATAAAAGGCAAAACTCACACATCCGAAGAATGGTAGAAATAGACTTAAATATTTCAATATTTCTTATATCACTTCGTGTGTGTTTGTCTGAAAATGCTTTTATGCATTTAAAAAGTGAACTAATCTGTAGCAGCAGTTTGCTATTCTCCTCCTCCCCGATTACTTGGACGTATTGTTGTGGCTGCTGCTTGCTGTCTATAGTAGTCTGCGTCCAGTATCCAGTATCATGATGATCGTTATATCGGCATCTAAAAAGTGTAAATAAACAAGCGGGTCACATATTGTAAACAAACACGATGATGATGAGATTCGTTTCGGTATCTCTCCTTGGAGTGACCTTCAAATGTCTGTACACTCTTTAAAAACTAAACAACCAGTATTCAACACTAAAAGTGACTTGTAACGTACAATGTTTTGTCTGTCTCCAACAAAAACCATTTCCACCTTCCACAACTTCCAAAAAAATGAACATACCTCCTTATCCTTACTACATGATGGAACCGCAGAGAAATAGAAACTACCCAAATCACTACAAACACGTTTTTGTGTATAAATGTTAACTCTTATATGCCGTTACAAAGTGAAAAAGTTTCCTCTTTTTCTTGGAACTTGCGAGCCTATGCCCAAGCAACGTAAATTCATGGAAGACTTTTTACTGGAATAGTATCTACCAAACCAAACAAACGAAATAAAACAGAATGAATTCGCATCAACAAAAGATGATCGCTTAAAAATTACGCTGAATTGTGTGGATCGTGTGTTCTACTAGTCTACTGCTGTGTGTGTGTCGTCTGATTGAGATATTTCTGTTCTGATTCTGATCTGATGATGATGATGATAGTCAACTATTAACTTGGTGGAAGTCCGCAAGAGTTGAAGTGGTTTAAATGAACAGTAGTGGTACAACACACGCACATCAAGAACTCAAGAAGAGACAAACTGCTTCACAACAACATCAAAACTACTTGTACAAGTTGATGATGATTATGCAATATAGTAAATGTGAGACGAGTTAGGAGCAGGAGCAGCAGTAGTAGTAGCAGCAGCAACCACCACCACCATCATCACACAAGTACAATACACCACGCCACGCGGTCAATATGCATCGCCAAATAATAAATGTAAATAAAAATTATTACTAGGAAAATATTATTTATAAAAAAAGTAGCATACATACATACTTATATTATACAATGTTACATAAATATATAAGTATCTGCATACATTTTTTTTTCAAAAAGCTATTCTTTTACATCTGGAAAATTTCCAATAATATATCTATCTATATCAAAACAAAGTTTTTTTCCCCCCGCACCTCCGAAATTTACTCCAAACGCAAACTACACACAAACACACACACACATACGACCACCGATTTTGGGACCACGCTTTTCCCACATTCTAAATCCTCTTATGCCTCTCTCATCTACACATTAAATATATGCAAACTAAACTGTACTACTACAACAACAACAACAACAACAACAAACAAACATGCTATGTGGAAATTTCCGGTATTGTTTACTGTTTACCTTTCTGTTTTTCCAGTGATCGGTGTATCGGTAGAATTTTCTTGAAGGTTGTGTAGTACTAATGATGATGCGTGCGTGTATGTATATAATAATAATAAANTACAAAAAAATGTAAAACTTTACTACTGTCACTACCACCACCACTGCTTTCTTTCTACTGTTCCATAATATAATGATGAAGAAATGATGTAATAAATGTAGAAGCTTTTAGTAGTCTATCGGTCCATAGATTCATAACCACAACATCAACAAAAACAACAACAACAACGTAAGTACTCACTTACTTTCTTACTTACTTATTCAACAGAACACCACGTCTCCTCAGACTCAACTCCTCTCCTCTCTGACACTCACACACACTATTATATTAATTCCTCCAATAATTATTATCATCGTCGTCGTCGTCATCAAGTAAAATGCAGCGAGGAGCGCACTCACATACACACACTCACTGCACACTGACTCAATTTAATATTTTGATGTTTTTTTTCTTCTCTGTTTATGCTGCTTCGTTTACCACCACCACCACCACCTTTAATATCCTCTCAAAAAACGCACACAAAAACACAACAAACAAACAAGAAAAACTCCTTATTGGTTTGCTTGGAGGATTTGGATATTTTCAAAAGAAAAGAATGTGTTTCTCTCTCTCTTTTGCTCTCCACTGAACTGCTTCTTCGTCTACTGTACTTTTTTTTCAGAGAGAATGCATGCATGCATATTATTCTATACCAACCAACACAACAAAAATGTACACACACACCGACCGACACCACCACCACGAAACTCCGACTCCACGACGGATTGCTGGCTAGCAGGCAGGCTAGTAGTACAGACTGTGCACAGCACACACAATAACAAATACCTATAATAAAGAATATTATCCATCCATACAGGCAAACAGGCAGCTTTTGGCTGTGAGCTGAGAGTAGTAGTCGTCGTCGAAAGGAACGAAAGGGAACAATATTTTTCTAGTTAAAAGAGTCTCGTCTGGCCTGTTGTTTGATGCTTTTTTAGCTACAAGATATTATATATACATAGTCGAGTGAGTGAGCTAACTAAAAGCTGAGCTTCTCGTGATTGTGATGATGATGATGAGCTGTTGTTTTGTTTGTTGGATGGAAATAAAATCGTCTGCTGCTGCTGCTCTCTAAAAGATAGATAGATAGACAGACACTCATAATATTGAATGTGCATCAGCAGCAGCATATCAGCAAGAGCAGAGAGAGATAATATAAATATATACCTACCTACCTTCTTCATTTATGAAACAAGATAAGGGAGAATGTCGATAAGTAAAAAATATATATGTTATGTATATTTATATAAATATGTATACATCGTATATATTTGTATACTTTGTTTAAGACGAAAAGTAAATATTTTGTGTACACTTTTCCCTTGTTGTTTTATTACAATGGTAAGGTGGTGGTAGAGAAGACGAAAAAACATCAACATTAAAAAAGGTATTGCTTACACACATTACATATTACATTACACACAGTGTATATTGTTATTGTTCCGTCGTCGTCGTCGTCGTGGTATGGATGATGGTGGTGGTGGCTGATGCATGCATCATGTTGTTGCATTGAAAAAAAACAACCATGCTTTTTTACGTTACCACCATCATTCAATTCACTGCCGCACCAGCAGCACCACGATGCGATGGAAAAAAGAATCGAAGGATAATGTTGTTTTGCTCTTCTTGCTCTGTAATATGGAACATCAACATTGAATCAGCTCAACAGCATCATTATCATCATCATCAGCAGCAGCAGCAAACAACATTCGCACTGACTGGCTCTAATAAATAGTCGATACCCCCTCTTTACACGCTGCTGCTGCTGCTAAGAAAAATTGTTACAAAACTAACGTAGTACTCAACTCACAACAAAAACAAATGCTACAAGGTAAGGTACTTGGCTGGTTGGTGAACTACCTAGGTTTGCGGTGGTGCTAGCCGCTAGCTAACCGGTATTTTTAAAGCAATTTTTCATAAAAATCATAAAAAAAGCAATTTTCACTTAGAAAGATTATTTGTAAATACTCACTTTGAAAAATCGGAAACAGACTGAATTACATAGAGTAAATCCCAAATTACTTGATTTTTTCCCTAGAATAGTCGTGACAAATGAAGAAAGTAAACGGTTGAAGCCTGCGAAGTTTGAAAATCGCAAAACCGTGTTCAATTTTGTTAATTTTTTTCTGTTTCAATGTTTAGTTAAAAAATTAATGTTTTAAGTATGCGAAACAAGACTCGATTACCTATTGGGGTAATGAACAACTAAAATGGTAGCTTTAAACACAGTTGCGTGTAATTTGGTACCTATACAATTTGAATTACTATAATTTTCTACTACCGATCAACTAAATGGACATTTGAATATTTTACCTCGTGAGTTTATGAAAGAGTACACTAACAACACTCGTCGACAGAATGACGGTAGTTAGATATGATAATGCTATTATACGTGTATATATAAATACGCGAATTATTAGGAAAAAATGATGGCGATGATCGTATGTGTGGTGGCGAACTGTATGTATGTACGTTTGAGTAGTGGAGACGACTTTCAGCTACACAATTACAAACAGCTCAAGATCGTCAATTGTATCATCAAAGTACAATATTAAAAGTCATGCACGCACACACACGGCAAGCTCTCACACAATAGGACTGTTTGCTATATATGTGAGCAGCTCGACAGCAAAACTTGCAAAGATGTTAAAAAATTCAGAGAGCTCTTTATTTCCAACAGCGAACTGCCATCCATGCCGTCTTTCCCAAAAGGACTACAAAGTGTAATGATAATGGATTTAAGTACAAATTATTAAGTACATGAACATAATACATATATAATAATATCCAGTTGGAAGTAACTAAACTAGCAGTAGTAGTAGCAGAAAACAGAATATTGCGATATTCATATTTATGTGATGGATATATGACGATGATGATGATTATGATATGATGATGATGATAAGTATGGTGGATGAAATGTGCACATTGGTGAAGTTACCTTCATTAAACTTTAAGGACATAGGTAAGTCATCTAATATTTAAACGCATACATTGGAGAGGACATGAGGAAAGTAGCAGCAGCACAGCAGTAATATGCAAAGGGCAAAACAACAACGCACACATACGTTTGATTCCACACCACGATTTATATAAAGAACGATTCATTCGAGTATGTATGTAGTAAGTAAAAGTAGTAGTGTTTGCTGGACTATAATAATAATAATAATAATAACAATAATAATGCAGGTTCCCAATTGAATTGAGCGATATATAAAAACACCAGCAAGCAAAAACCAACCCGGCTTGTGTTCGTAGTTGGTACGTTGTTGCATAAAAACAGAAGTAGCAGTGGGGTAGATAAACGAAGTATTATTATTATTATTATTTTATTATTGTATAGAGGAGGAAAGCAGATAGATAGCTAGATAGGTATATATACACACATACATCTAGCTGCACTTGCACACTTAAGTATATACACAGTTTTTGAACGACCTTGAAAGTTTTGCATGCATAATGTCGCCATTTTGATGAAGTACATTTGACGAGGGAGGGAAACACATTAGTTTTACAAAACTTGATATGATCACCCTTAAGCCTTGAACGTGGTGTAAGAACAGACCCCTTCACCGCGTTGTTATTGTCGTTGTCGTATCGTGCTAGCTAGCAAAAAAAAACTGTAAAGTCAAGTAAACAACATGCATGCATGCTGCTGCATGGTTTTGTATGAATGTGTGTACAAAATTTTCTCATTGGACTTGGTCGTCGCTGCTTGCTGCTGCTGTAGCTGTGTGTGTGTGTGTGGTGCGGTTTAAGCAAAAATGGAAATGGAAAAAGTAAAAAAAAAATGTGGTGTGGAGTGTGGAACATGGCATTGCAAAACTATAGATTTGCTTTGCTGGGTTTTCTTTTCTTTCATGTTTTGATGTTGATGTATTTACACATTCAAACGAATGATAACTCCATGATGTTCCATTTGAAGACAAGAAAAACCTGCTATTGCTGTTTTAGAATTATGGACTGGGAGTAGAGAGACCGTTACAAGCTGGTTAAATGTGCAGACATTTTGTTTGTCCGTCTTTTTGCATTTGCTGCTGCAAAACATTGCTGCAAAAACGACCACACGTATGCCCTTGCCAAACTGACAATTTGCAAAAAATTCAGGTACTGCTGACTACTGGCAAAGTATTCATTGAACTGAGTATTTCTCTCTTGAGAGACTTGGAAAACAAAATGGGGCTCCGTGAGAATTCCAAAATAATTTTTACATGTAACAAATTACTACATATACAATAAAAATTTACTTTGTTCATTAAAGTAACTGGAATGCACTAATTGCTGCTATTTATGTTTTATCTTAGTAGTTAATCTTGTACTTTTTAACTACCTATTTACTTTACCGTGAAATATGAAGACAAAAATCATTATACTTTTCATCACGAAGAAATGGAAGTGATCAAAGTGTATATTTAGCTTATCTCTCTCTCTCTCTGGAATTAGCTTTTTTGTTGCTTCTTCACTTGTACACAGCAAGATTTATGCTCAACTTTATCAGCTACCTATGCCGCGTTATCATTTGCCGTAAAACCGTGCGTGCGTGCAGAATACAGTCGCTTACGACTACTACAACTACATAATGTGCAGAATCAAATACAATCTTTACAAAAACAACTACTATATAACCAACTAACCAAGCCATCTTTTAGTGCATCATGATGCTATTACGAGAGTAGTAATAATGAAGAAATAGTTAAATAGTTGAGATTTTGAAGAGAATGGAATCGAGTGTTTCGTTTTGTGTTCATGGAATGAGTATGCATGTTGCTGCTTGCTGCTAAGTTAGTTGATGTCGATCGGATTATTATTATTATTATTGCCCATGGAATGAAATGAAAACTGGTTGTGTGTGCAAGCATTAAGCAGTATAAACACTGCTGCTGTTATAAAAATATCTCTGCGAATGTTTGCACTTGCTTGAGTGCGTAATGGATATGTATACTAAGTAATTGGTAATTCACAAAATCAACAATATTATTTTTCGCAGTGTACAAGTTTCGGCTTGAGTATAGCTTGCATAATAAAATAATATATGGGATGTGCAGTAGTGGCACAGGAGTACTTCTGATTAAGAAGATAAAAAAGTAAAAATTGAGTTGAGAAAGTCGAGATAAAAATGGCTCTCTTTCTTAAAATAATAAATCTATTACATGTATGTAGACAGTAGTTAAAGTCACAACAACAGCATTGTACAAAAAAATGAACTTCAGCCTTTGTAAACTTTTGAGTATGCGTGTAGGTAAGTAGGTTTCAATAAAACCCGTTTTCTATTATTTTCCAAAAAGGCTCGCGACGACAACGTGATGATATAAAGTTTTTTAAACAATTTTATGGAAAATTGATTTGGTGTACTATGCAATTTCTTGTTTGATGGCGCTTTTAGCAAATAATGCATGTATGAAAACGAAAGACACTTTCAGAGAATGGATGTGGAATAAATAATACGTAGAAATTTTAAGTAATTTCCATAAACCGCTACAGTTGCATATACGCATTTTTATCAAAGTAAATTACTGCTTTTATGTTTCCTCTCTTTTACCACCGCTATGAAAAAAAATTGATTTTTTCTGCCGCTTCGTACAACCATAACCTATTCCTTTCTTCTGTGTTGACCGTTTTCGGGTTTTCTGCAACATTGTGCATGGAAAAAGGTAGTTGTGGACGTGAGCGGTAAGAGTTCCGTTCCAGTTATTTATTGATTGATTTGAATACGTAACGAGTTGAAGTATATCAATTATTTATCTCTATAAACTGTTTTTGTTTCAAGTTTCTTCCCAATCTATAATCTATCTATATACTACATACATGCTTATGCTTATATGTATTCTAAAAACTAACCAACCTTACACAAGGCAAAATAAAGCACAAGTAAAAATGCAGGTCAAACTGAATAGTTGATTATAATAATTGATTAGTTGTCTGCTTACGCTTTGTCCAAGCAAAAAAACATTATAAAGCAGTGTAGAGATGAATTTTAAAACTTATATAAATGCAGCAGCAAAAACAATATTATATTTATCTCTGATATTTATACTTCAAATGCAAATTTTGTTCACTTAGAAAAATGTATGCTTCTCCAAACAAGCCACTTGTGATGTGCGAGTATCATTGGGTATGTTTTCTATTTCTACTATTGACTCCTCTTTGTAAAAGAGAAACAATACGACGGATGCATAGAGAATAAGCTTGGCTTGTTCCGATTCGCCTACATCTGCAACTGAAGTAAAGAGACATTTGCAAATTAGTATTATTTTGTGCGAATGGATGACGAACCAATTGAAACTGTACTGATATTATTAGCAATTTTATTGGATTGCATGTTGGGCAAGAGAGAAGGAATACAACAAATGGAAAAGTAGAGATTAGAGAAGAGACTGAAACGTTTGATTGAAGCACATGGAAAAAGCCAGCAAGTAGAAAAGACAAGCGACAAACTACATCTATCTTAGCATTCGCGCAACAAGTTTGTGCACAGACAGGTAATATAATATGTGGTCTGCCCGTTCGTATGTTGATGCTGCTGGTTAGGCTGCTTCTCTGGAAAGTGTGGGCAATGAATGATCATCATGTTCCAGAATTATGGTGACAAAACTTGGAACAGTGTGTTATTTTTTTCGCGTGAGTTTTTTTTTACATCAGCCTGCTTGGCGCAGCAACATTCAATTTCAATTAAATATAATCTGGCAGAGCTTTGATGAAATGATGATGAGTATTATTGATTAAAAACTGCATCACCACGATTCATATTTTTGTTCCTGATTTGAAGATTTGGACGTTTGAAATGAAAAAGGACGTGAGTGAATATTATTGGTAGAAAACAGAAAAAAACAGTTACTCATTCTCACTTCATTAAGTAGAATAAAAACTATTTTTGTTTGAGCACTGTGATCGTGTGATTACATGACACAAATGTGTAGGTATTCTCAGTGCGTCAATAGTATTATTATATAAAGTCTCTTGTTGTTGCAGTTTTTATCTTTTTTTAGTCAATAAATAAGATATCGAAATTGGGGTGCAAGTACCTTCATACTATTTTTCTTTATAAATGAGAAATAATAATAATAATTTTTCTGAAGAAAAAAACATTTTGAACTACTGGGTATTTTCATGAGCTAAGTATTCATTATTTATTCATTCATATCATGTTTTTAAACAAA
>JAHZMT010000099.1:0-10934 GCA_027743785.1 Sinhomidia bicolor
TCTCTTTCTTTCCCTCTCTCTCTCTTTCACGCCATCATCATCACCACATTATATATCCGAAAGACGCGTTTTGGAAATACCAAAACACACACTGGCTCTCTCTCAAATGCTTATACTACTATACTCACTGTAGAAGGAACACTATTAATATCGAATGTCATGACATTGCATGTTCGCAGAAGATTACTGCCTTTTTTTTTCTTTTTCCTCACTACTCGCAGTACCCTCAGCCTGCTGAGCCGCTGGTATTATGCTTTCACTTTAACCAGTCGGTTTTTTTTTCACTGTATCCCTGTTTTTTTCTTCTGTTTGGTATGTACACGTATTTACAAGAAGAAGAAGAAGAAGAGAATCTCAAGGAGGAAGGAAAAAAAGATACAGAAAGGAAAGGGAAAGTGTCTCTTGAAAAAGTGAAAGCCTATGTAATATCCACTGCTATTACTCTCGCTCTCTCTGTATTCTTCATATTTTTTTCTGTGCCTCTAATATCTCTGTAGTTGCTCTTCTGACTGAACATGAATTTGTTGTTGCTGCTGCCGTTGTTGCTTATTGCTGTTGAATAGTACTTCTTGAAAGAGAGAAAAAAGGAAACGTGTGCACTTTACATAGAAAGAGAAAGAGAGAGAGAGAGAGTATATACCACCAGATAATATGAGCATGTAATAATACGTACGTATGCATGGAAAATAGAGATTGACGAGTACATTATGTAACATTTTTTTCCTCTCCCTCCTTCTTACCGTATTTTTTTTTTTGACAAAAGGTTCAATATTCGATGAAAGTGTAAAGTGGAGTTAAGATGAATGAAGAATGCGAGCGTTCTTTCAGAGAGTTTCGGGGAAAAAAGCTAATGGCGAGGAAAAAAGAGGTGGGAGGAAAAAAAGGAAGAGAAAATATTGCATAAAGAATGGATAGAATTCTTGTAGACATCATAAATTTTTTTTTCTCTCTCTCTCAGCTTTTCAGAGAGAGAGAGAGAGAGAGATTTTAAATGCGGTATTATAAAATATGTAGGAAAACAAATGAAAAACAGAATGCACACATCCCTCTCGCCTTCCATTAAAAGCTGTTTTGACAAAGTGCTCACCAAAATACTGACTAACAGTGAGTGAGAGTGTTTTGATAAATTATTATTATTATTATTATTATTTCTACATAGTTTAGCAGAGAATCCATTTGGGAAATATGGTGCTACGTTCTCGGCTCGTCGTCGGCGCGAGAAATTGGGAAATAACAAAGTATTTTTATTTGTTGGGATTGACAAAGTTATTTCAATTGCTCCAGAGCGCTTCTTTCTACTGTTGTTGATTTTTTTTCTTAAAAAAGTGTTCATTCATCGATGGAAAAATTCATGTTTTCTCTAATGACGTGCCATTATACGGCAGGAAATTACTGTCAAAAGTTGCATTATCCTCCCTCCTCCTCCCCCTTCCCTTTTTTAGCTTGTCTCTTTTTTTCCTATTATAATTCTGAATTTATAAGCCTACTTTTCACAAGTAAATAGAGTTTCTTCTTTGGTTTTGCTTTACTTTTTTCATTCCTTTTTTTCCACCCCCAAAAAGAAAGGAAGTTATTGGTCGTGCTCGAATGCTTGTGATCACGATTATATACAAGTAGTATACCTATGTATCTACCACCACCACTGCGAGAAATAAAGTTATATATAATTTTTTTTCTCTCTTTTTTTTTAGCAAGTCCATGTGCACTGCAGAAAAAGTTTCGTCAGCAGGAAAAGATATTGAGTTAAAGAGACCAATGCGGAACGACCTTTTTGCATTCATGTATCCGAATAATAACACAAAAAAGAAAGATTTAGAGACTCCAAAAGCGAGAAATAGAAAAACAAGTTGAGCCAAACTTACTGACTTAATATATATTTAATATATATATATATATATAAATAAGTATATATAAAAATATATACAAGTTCAAGTGGAATCTCTCTCTTTTTTCTTTTTTTCGTCTCTGTATTTTTTAAAGTTTGCTCAAGTTGAGTTGAATTCGATTTACTTTATCCCGGCATGAGCTTTTCCGTTTTGTTTTCAACGTTTCCTGTTTCACCGTTGGTAGTAGTAGTAGGATTTTTTAAGGAGTTTACGTCAACAGAAAAAAAAATTCTTTTTGTTTCAAGAAACACTTTTTTATGAACTGTTTTTTTCTAAATACAGTCGTCAGTTTTTTATACTGGCTATTCAAAGTGTCTAAATGTTAAAATAGTAGCGACGGAAAAGCACCTAGTAAATCATACAAACATTTTTTGAAACTAAATAAAGACATTCACTCTCTTTTTTCAAAAAGAAAATCATTAGCAGAATTTCTTTTTTAAATGCTTACTTTTGTCGGTTGGTCTACCTACCAACTATACTTTTTAAAAAATATTTTTTTCTTACTGCCAGATGGGTACTCATCTTTATTTCTACAGAGTTTACTCATCTGTTGCGAAAAAAAAGTTGCTGGATAAAATAATAAACCATACACATTATCCCTTTTTTTGAAACAAAATGCTTTCATTTCATTAGGGACTCTGTATTTTCTTACTTCATTTTTTTGTACAACAAGCCACTCGAAAAAAAATCCAGCTTTGAACAACTTTTCTCACAACTTCATTTTCACTTGATATTGGTGATTGGAGTTTTGGGCTGTGGCCGTGTAAAGGTTATACAAGTACTTGTGTCCTATTGACTACTACTACTACTGACTACCAGTCACTTGTGTNCTTGTGTCCTATTGACTACTACTACTACTGACTACCAGTCACTTGTGTAGTGTGGCTGGACAAGTTTTATTTTCAAAATGAACTTTTTATTATTTCGCCAAGTAAAGCCAACAACAATATTACCACCACCACTGTTGGTGGTATTATAATACATGGTGTAGAAAAAAAGTTTTTTCTTTTTTTTCTTCTTCTTCCGAGCAGTATATATTGCATCCTTATTATTGCTCTCTCTCTCTCTCTGGTGAAAGTGAGCTTGGTTGTTGGTTATTTGTTTTTCTTGTTGTTGTACGACGTACCACACTCTTGTACGAACTACTGATGGGATGTGGTTTTCATTTCCTCATTCTTTTACTACTACTCCTTGTGTTTCTTTTCGTGTGCCCACTGCCACACACACACACACACACCCTTCCGTCCTTATAGGCAATAGATTGCTTTTTTAGCTAAATAATTTTATGACGTAAACATACACATAGGCATATATGCACTCTCCTCTTTTGTTGTGGTTCTTGAAAGGAGGTCTAAATGTTATAGGTATTTCAATTGTACTACCTATATATAACATATTATATCCCAAACGTATTTATGGCTTGTATTGATTTTATTATCGTGTCAAAAGAACAATTTGAAAGGTGCTAGCTATAGCCTATATCAAAAGTAAAATAATAATTTTACGTTAATCGATTGCAGCTTTTGTGTGTGTGTGTGTGTTCATTGGAGCATTTTATTATGCTACATCCTGTATTCAACTCAATTCTAGTTCATTCAAGAAGAGTGAGAACGGTGGTGTAATTAGCATTTTTTTCATTTTTTAAATAGGGATGAGTAAGTTATTCAGTTATCACAAGTCACACGAACGAATAAGCAAGATAGATTATTGCATAACCCATGAAATGAAATAAATTTGCTAAGTCTCGTTAAAGTTTTTTTTAAAAAAGCTATATAATCTTATCAATTGTCGCATTTTCATTTATTCATAATTATTGGTTGACGCATTTACCTCATTTTTATCTTATTTTCCAAGTGAAGTAAACCATTTTACTGCTTCAAATAATTAGACGTAGTCGATAAGCTTCCATTTAGATATTTTCACAGTGAAGTAAACCATTTTACTGCTTCAAATAATTAGACGTAGTCGATAAGCTTCCATTTAGATTTCTCTCCTTTTCGTGACTTGCTCACAGAGAACTAGCAGAACAGCTAAATTCATTTTATTATACTCACTCCGAGTCTGAACGAAAATATCACTCTTTTGCAAGGCAGCAACAAGCAGATGCAACGCGATGATTTAATGGCAGTCATAAAAAAGAATATATGATGCATATGATATGATGGACTACAGACTACTACTAATTGCAATCTTTCGTTTCTTGGTGGCAGGGTGGTGTATTCATCATCATCGTAAGGTTAAAGGAGAACACTGTACACGGAGCTATGAACAACGTCAATATTTGGAAGGAACATGACACACTGTGCTATGATTTATGAATGTCAAAATAAAAATGCCACGTAAATAAGAACCTTATAGAAGAATGTTCTACTACACGCATATCTACATAAATAATATAATATCATCATCATCATCATGAATCATAAAATATATATGGGTATGTGCACATTAATACGTGTTTTAACAATTCGCTTCGGTCCAATCGACTATGAAGAAATTGATGTGGTTTGAGAATTATCAAGAAAATTATTGTGCCAATTGACGTCACTCATTTTAATGCTTCCATCATCATCATCATCAGCAGCAGCAGCATACTGTCGTCCTCAGCGTTTTTTTTCTCTTCTTCTTACAAACTTCTTCTTTCATGCTGCATTCATCTTCTTGCTTCTGTTTTTCTTCTGCCATCACCAAACATCACCGCTGCTGCATGTTTGAGTTGAGCAAGTCAGACCATTATTAAGTAGCACATATGGGGCTACTTTATAATTTTAGTCTGTCCGTTCGTCCGGCCGTTGGCACTCTACCTCTTGAATCTTTGATATGACCGACTTCAAATTTGCTATGCAGGTTCTCCAGATCAAGGCCAAACGCCTATTTTTTCAGCTCTGCACGACAATTCTCAGGGGTTCTGCGGGTACTTCGAAAATTACCTTCCTATCGCTGCCTAATGTACTGCAGATTTTCTGCATATTTGAAGCAGGGAACATGACAGAATGTGAGACCCTTTTAACTAACCACTCAAAAAGCCCTTACGGGTCGCCATGTACCCTTAAGTTAACGGAAAAATACGAAGCCCTTAAAGTTAACGGTAGACCAGAGGGCCCTTAAAAATAACAGTTGACCAGGGGGCTCTTGATAATTAACAGAATGCCGGGGAGCCTTAAAAGTTTACAGAGGTCAGAACCTTTAAACGTTTACAGCAGACCTGGGGGCCCTTAAAAGTTAACAGAGACCTTAAAGGTCAATGTGCTACTTGTTTTTGATTTGCCAAATCCTAGTTATGCCTACATACCTTTGCAGCAAGCAGTAATGAGAACATATAAGCAAATGCATAAGCAGCTTGATAGCACAATCTTTAGAATCTCTCTAGAAGCTGGCTAGAATATTATGCGCTTTAACAACTTTATTTTTTGCGCTAAAGTTTCTAGTCTGTTTAGGAAACTCCTTCACTCTCTAAAACTCACATGTAGTAAGCCTACACGTATGAAATTTTTTCAAAAAGAATGCGTAGCCACTAGTGAAAAATACAGGCAAAAACCTAGAGCTTACTGGCTAAAAGTAAAATTATCACATGGAAAGGCCAAGATAGCCTACTACGCTGCAGCAGCAACCGAACCGGTATAACCAGTGTAGTAGACGCAGTACTTATATGTATGATCTCATTACGTGAGCTACTACTAGCCGGTCAAGTTTCTGCTTTGGTGTATAAAATCTACATATATATTGCTTATAATAACGTTAAAAAACAATTTGATAGATAACTACTCGTATAGGTTTGTAGTAATTAGGAATAACTTTTAAAAGTACGCCACCAATTGCATAATCACATTTTGATACCACTACTGACCACTTGGTTTAGTTCTCACTTGTGAGCGAAGAATTTTTTAAAAAACACTAGTTTGAGTAATCGTGTGAAAATTTAGAAAAAAGGTGTATGAAAAATGAAAAAGACCTGAAAACCATTAATTTTTTTTAAATAGTCAAAAGTTCAATTTAATTATTCAAAGCATTCTACATAATTTATTTTCAACTTGAAGATTTTTATTTCTTCCAATTTATTTCTAAAAGTTTCTGATTATTATTTTACACCTTTCCGTCGTAGATTTGCACACTTTATATTGTTTTCAATGAATGCTCTCTAATTGTTGCGAATTTTCGTCAGGAAGCTCCTTTTCAACTGCTGGCTTCTCTTGAATCTCTGACTTTTCGTTGTTCTTTTTATTTTCGGGAGCACCAATTAAATTGAGCAGGGGTTGCTCTAATTTGCCAACAACGTCAGGGCTCACTTTTTTAACCTGATCCAAAAGCACCTTCATCGCGTCCGCACTGAGTACAGCAGCCGACAAAAAATCCGGGTCGCTACCATCGTCGGGAGTTATGCCATTGGGCTCTACAGGGTTGCGAGTGTATGTTGTCGTTGTAATATTTAAAGTAATTTCTGGCAAGGTCCCGTTATCATCGTCTCGAAGAAGAATCTGGTCAATCGGCACTAAAATTTTGAGACGAGTAAAATTTGGAAAGTGGTCGGAAATATAATATAATAATAATAATAATAATAATAAAAGGCTACCAAAGTGGATACTTACGTGGCACCCTGTAAAAAATGTCCACCATCAGCACAACCACTCCTAAAAACCAAAGCATTTTTTCAGCGCAAAGATGTTGTCAGCATTCGATTACTGGCATTTTGAATTGGGAAAATGAATGGTACATTATTTTTGCTTTTTATAATGGTAACTTTTTAATAACATTATTATTATTATTAGTTCGTTAATAACACTTGCAAACTTGGGTATCGCTGTTGTTGTATACGTTATTTTCGCCAAAGTATCTTTGGTGACTTTGTTACTGAAAATTAAAGGTTTCCTGTTTCGGGTGAGTTATAAAATTGCTCATTGCTCATACAAGTCATTCTGCTCTGTTCTGGCTCATTCAAAAAACGTAATCAAATTCATTACTTCATTTAACCAGGAATCTACATTACCGACCTCCACCTCTCTATCGCAAACGAATTAAATGCTTTTATGAAATGGAAACAAGAAATGTAGCATGTATAGTAGTAGTAGTAGTAGCGATGCGATACCGAAGGAAACGATCTGCACGCAAAGTGCCAATAATAAAATACACAAAATGTCGGTGGTGGTGGTAGTGGAAAAAAAGTACTTGGTCCATTCTTCCGGTACGACAAACTGGAATAATTTTAGTACAAACCCGTTTATACCTACAAAATATAACAAGCGTGTTCCCTTTTCTGCTTTTTATTGGGTTGGCTGTTTGTTGTGTAGAGAAAGAGAAACGTTTGCTCTCTTCGGTTGTATCTCTGAAAAGCCTCTTACGCGGTTGCGACTTGTACACATCGCCGTGAAAAGATGGAAACTCAATGAAATGTGACGGCCAAAAGGAGAAACAACATAATAATAATATGCTGGGCCATGATGGTCTTCCACTCGGTATAATTTTATTAGTTAGTATTTCTCTCTGAGAACTCGCCTGATTTTCTAATGCAAGTTTATTGAATGATATTGAAATTGAAATTATTATTAAAAGGTTGGTTGGTCGCTGTTGTTGTTTCTTGAAGCAGGCGAGCAGAGCAAGCGACAAGCGCCAATTTAAACGGCATAATAAGGGCGGTGCAAAAACGTCTACTTTAAGAACGGAAAGTCTTTTTTTTCAAAAGATGGAGAGACTTCACTCTTGTATATAATTACTGCGAAACAAGAAAATTTCCGTAAACTTTTTCTCTCTCTCTCTCTCTGCGTGGTAGTAATAGAAAAGAGTGGTGCTGCTGCTGTTGTGGTTTAAAATTTATACTTGTGGAGTGTACAGCAGTTAAGGTTGTAGTTTTCTTGAGAGACCCATTGACTATTACAAACTTTTCGTGGTGTATATAAATAAATATATATGCGTATTAGTAAGTAGTATACAGTAGGCATAAAAAATAGTTTTCGCAAAGTGTATAGTTGTTGAGGTGAAGGTGGAATCACTTTTCAAGCACATTTCCTCGAATAATAGGTCTCAGCAACGCAGTCAGCAGAAGAAGGAGAGAAAGGAAGTCACAGAAAAGAGATCTACGCTGATAACTTTTTTACATTGAAAACTACACAGAAGACATATTTACATGAATAAGCAGAGTTGAGCTATATGCATGTATGTATGTGTACACGTGTACATACTGCAAACTTGTTGTAAGTAATAATAATATTAAAACAGAAAACAACTTGATATATGTTAAAATGTAATAAAATGTTGTAGTAGTCGTCATATAAGTTATTATTTTTCACGCCTTTCTTCCTATATTTATTTTCTCATTTTGAGAGAGGAGCTACTTATTACTTTCACGTATTTATTATTATTATTACATATACGATATAACTAAAAGGATGAAATGTTTTCCAGAAAGAATGGGAAAACTTTTGTGAAATTGAATTTAATTTTGCAAAAGTCATTCCATAATATAATATATATAAGCCGACAAGCACAAGCACACTACTGAAAGTAACATTGAATCTAAAAACCTATTTCTACTTCTACTTCTTCTTCTCTGGCACCTATTTACTAACTCTTTCAAGTTTGTTTGTGTGTATGTATATGTGTGGGAGTTTCTTGTGCAGTTTCTCAACTCTTTTCTTTCTTTTTTTGGGGAGAATAATGCTAATTTAGCCCATATGGCTTTCAAATATATTGCAAAAGATAAAGAGAGAGAGAGAGAGAAAAAAATAGACTGTTTAAGAGAACAAGTTGAATAACGGCGTATTTTTTTCTAAATTACAAGGACAAAGCATAATGTATTCATTAAAAAGGAGTTAAAAAACATCTTTGTTTATTGAAGACTTAAATGTGTGTTTGGTTGTAAATAGAATTCTATTCCGTGCTACTACTTTTGCGAATCCTGTAAAGCTGAAGTGTGAAGTACACACAAGTTTTCTGTGCGCTGTGTTTTCTTTTCTTACGCAAATGAGTCAAACTTGTTCAAAGTTGAAAGTGTATCAGAATAGAAACGGTTAAGGTTGTTGTTGTTGTTGTTGAATACATAATAATGTCAAATGTCAAACCATTTGATTTTTTTTTCAAACAAACTTTACAAATTGACAGCAATTTATAAATTAAATTAAAGTTTATTGAAAGAAAGATACCTAGTTGTCGGCGCGTTTTGTTCATTCAGAGCAGCAGAAGAATAATTTCAATCTTTTACATTTTAAAGGGCCCTCAGCAAAAACAAGTTTACGCTTTTCTGCGAAGAGGAATGATTTTATTGATGAAAAGGGTTTCTCAGAGTTTTGCTAGACGTTTAGCACAGAACAATTTTACTTTAAAAAAATAATAATGGTGCACTCTTATATCGAGTGGGTGTAGTAGTAGAAGTAGCTGCTGCTGCAGCAGCATATTGAAAGTTTGCTTCGTCGTTCCCGTCACCTCTTTCAACCCTGCACGTATCATGTGAGAATGTGACAGTTTTAGCTGTAATGACTGTAATATGTCACGTTCAAAAAACATGCCATGCAAAAATAATATACTTTATTACTGTCATTATAATCACTAAACTGTTTCTCTTGTCTTATATGCCATGTTATATTTGCAGAAAAAAATAGATACACCCACACGCCCATTTGTTCTGCTACTCTTATAAACTATGTGTTATACAGGTATGTACAAGCAGCATATACATACTGATTTGAGATTAGTACAAGAAGAATAAAAAATATATATAGTAGTATTGATTGACAATAAAATCAAGTACACCGGAACACACACACACACACAGGCAAACTTTTTTTTTCTACATATGACCTGACAGCATAATAATATTTATGTACCTAACATCACTCATTCATTCACAAAATTACTTTTTCCATATTACTTGCTCAGCTAACAACTAGTGCGTGACAAGAAGTGCAATGGTGTGAAAAACTTTCCTTCCTTCCCTTCTCATTTATCTCCAACTACAAAGCTGACATAGATAGATGATCATTATTACTATTATTATTACTGCTTCAGAAAAAAAATACCCAAGACCTCTATTAATTGCTGTGTGTGTACGTGAACTTTCGCTGATTGAGCAAAAATTCGAGTTGAATCAATCTTCCCTCACCAGCAATAATAATTTCCTCCATGCCATAATAATAATAATAATAATAATAGCGGCTTATATAAAAAAGCTATCCAGGTTTGGAAAAAGGGAGCATGTACGTATGTACAATGAGCGCTCACATTAGCAGCCAGACTAGTAGACATCACTTGACGATCCTCCTCATGCCATATTATTACCCCTTCTGGCTGGATGCTTCACTTTCTTCTTGCTGTAGTACGTGCTACATTTACGATGAGGAGTTATTGATAGTTTTCAAAGATATGACGTCTATCACCTTGTAAATAACGTGCTTTTTTCTCTATACTACTGTAACGTTCAATTTAATTGTACCTTCACACAGCAGCAGCTACTGTACACGTTACACAAGTCAAAGGAATTTTGTGTGTCTTCCCTCACTACATACAAACTATTACTACCACTTCTCATCTCTCTCCCATCATTTTAATATTATTGACTTTTTCTTCATAATGTCACGTAGTAGCTTAGCTTAGCATATTTTTCAAGTGCTGTACTTGAGGGCATAAAAAAAAGAGAAAAAAAACTCACTCAACTTAACTTGGAAACTAAACTTGAAGTTTTTTTTACGCTCTCTCTCTCTCTCTGAGGTTGGTCTTCAGAGTGCGTTCTTCCGAGAAAAATGCCATTTTTTCCACAAGTTTTGTTAAGATATTATATAGATGCTTATCTAGCCCTCGCATGATAAAAATTTTGGAAAGTCGTGATGATCAAATAGTGTCAATACAATAAATGTATGTTATGTGTGTCCTTTGAACTATTATGTAGCGATGATGAGGATGATGATGAGGATGGGTGCTTGTGTGTGCAGCAAACCTTGCTTTGCTCCTCCTCAGTAAAAAAAAATATAAATACTTTGTGGTTTCTTCTTTGAAATGATATTATCAGTGTCGATTGAAAGTATCATCATGCTTGTGTGGCAGGAATAATTTTTTTTGTATGAT
>JAHZMT010000100.1:0-14152 GCA_027743785.1 Sinhomidia bicolor
TTCAAGTGTTGTTTTCATTTTTTTAAACAACAAATGGGTCGACAGGTGTACCGTGTATTTGCGCACAGTTTATGTACATTTATGATTGTTAATACATAAGTGTTTTCGAGGTAGATGCCCAGTACGTACGTAGGTCTTATATAATGTAGAAATCTTTTGTGGTCGCGTGGATCACACATGATTGACAACCCAATTGATAATTAGCTTATTACATGTAACCAAAAAACTAGATCACCAACATTAAATTAAATTGACTGTTTATTCTCCTTTTTTCAATTTTTTTCTCAAATGTTCAAATAATGGACATGGTTTATTAAGAGTTAATATAAAATTTGGCATAATACTAAAAAGTTTTCTGCAAACTGCTCTACTTCCTCAAACCTGTGTACATACACTCGTTGCATAATAACCTCACTTTAATTATACATGACTTTATATATGAGTATACACATAATTAAATTCATATGTTTTCTTTTCTCTTTTTCTTTCAGGATTAATCCCGCAACCCAGATTCGCCGCTTCTTCTTCCTTCTCAGACGGCTCCAAAAAGTACCATTATCATCATCACAATCATGACGAGATAGAAATGGGAGCAGCGGGGATGAGCAAACGACTGGCAAGAAGCTATAGACATGAAAAGCACCCAACTCCCGCACCATCCACCTCCGCCGACGCAAATATTCTTTCTTCATTGACCGGCCACAACTCTCGTCTCCTAACTAACAAGTCCGAAGCAGTATTCTCTACCGAGAACTCCACAGTCATTATCGCACAAATCGGCAGCAAAACATATCTTCCGTGTGCCGTGAGAAATCTCGGCAGCGGTGTGGTAAGTCTTGATAAAAAAAACTTTTCTTTCTTTCTTCCTTCTTTTTGCATGGTACCAAATTTGCAAAAAAAATGCAAAGAATAACACACACATTTTGGCCAAACTCAAAAACTACTTTGTGTGTTATCTATGTATACATACGCAACTTTTTATCATCTTTTTTTGTATACCTTCACCATACATAACTATCGCTTCGTTTTTCTTCATCTCATCCACCACTTTTGCTTCTCTGCTGGTGACCTACTAATTCCACCTAATATTGTGAGAAATTGGTGGAACAAGTTGAGTTTGAAATTTTGTCAAGCGTAATTTTAATTACGTGCCAAGAGGAAAATCTAATTTGATTGTGGCTTGTGTTGTGGCGCGCACAGCAGTCCAATGAGGTCATGTGGATGGCTATATCATATCATCATACACATATCTATCTACAACTTTATTAGGCATACTTATTTCACTAAAATGTTTGTACACCACACACACACACACATACACACTCCATTATATTATCCCCATTTACCTTGTACACTATTATCGAACAGCCTGTCATTATTCAGTTTAGTCTACTAGAAGCTCACTGAAGCAAATATTAAATTGAGGAGGAAGAACGTTGTACACTATTATCGAACAGCCTGTCATTATTCAGTTTAGTCTACTAGAAGCTCACTGAAGCAAATATTAAATTGAGGAGGAAGAGCACATGTACATACATACATATATATATACATACATACATTTATACAAACATACTTTATTCCCTTTATAAAATCCCCTGCTCCCAAATGAAGTTTGAATGGTAAAATATTATTATATCTCCTTCACTTCTTTGCGATGCAACTTTTCTCTTAAATCCTCTACCTGAAAGTTTTGCACAAGTGCATACTTCATGCTCTCTTCTCTCTCTTTCTGTCTGACTCACTCTCTCTCTCTCTCTCTCTGGTAAATAGCATCAGTTCACTTAACACACCACTATCACAAAACAGCAAGGAAATGGCGAAAGAAAATGTAAAAAAAAAGGATTTTGAACTGACTGACTGAGAGAGCTGCTGTGATACGGAAGGAAGAGGAGGAGGTGGAGGGGGAGAAGGAGAAGGAAGCCTCTAGTGATTTGCGTGGCCATTCACCTGTGACTAATGCAATGCACAAATAACATAGATAGATAGATAAGTTGCTGTTTGCAGAATAACGAGAACAAGTCGATATGGATATTATGCATGCACCAGTAGAGATTTAACGTGTTTTTCTAAATGTGTGTATAGCATTTTAAATCAGCAAGTTGCCTAATTTTTTTTTCTCTAGTACTACCGATTATTGTACATTGTACCCATCATCATGTCTTGTTCTACTTATCTGGAAAAAAAGGTTGTACACTCGACAGAGTTTTCTAGAGGCTTTTTTGTCAAGTAGACTCTGCACACAATTTATTCACATGATACAATAATAATAATAATAATAATGCATACACCAGCAGATTACATGATCAACAACGTGATCATCATTACTATTCTTATATTCTTCCTTTTTTCTGTATTTTTTTTCTTCGTTTATTTTTTCTTGGAAGGCCAAGCAATACTGTAGGCATTGTTATTGTTATATATTTTTTTGAAGAAAATACACATAGTACCAAGAAAGAATTGGTATAGGATTACTATTATATTTTTTAAAGGGAATAAACATCACAAAAGTGGTTTCCTGCTGAAGTACCATCTTCCCTCAAATTCAAACCAACCACCATAATGGAATCGACATAAGAGCAATGAAAAAAAATCCACAAAAAATACTTAGAACATGTATTCGTTTCATTTTCCCAGCTTTCCCAGTAAATTCAGTCTATTTGGAATTTGTGATGAAAAGAAAACTTCCGTGTTTACGTACCGCTGCTGCTGCTCTGCTTGCTAGTACTACTACTACTGCTTCTCCAAAATGTTAAGATGTACATAAAGATGGGATGATGAAATTGTTTGGAGACTATAAATTCATAAGAAAAAAAAACCAACGAAAGTGAGTGCAATGCTCTTGCACCTGTACTGCTACTGCTGCTGCTCTACAACTGTCAGAAGTACATCACCAGTACTGCATCAAACCTTTTATACTGTGTAACCCAACTCTTCTTCTTCTCTAAAAAGGAATAAAAAAATACCTAAACGCATTTCCTTTGAATACAAAAAAAAGAACGATGAAGCAATTCACACCAAAAGGGAAAGGAAACTGGAATAGCAAACAAGTTAGCAAAAAGGCAAACGAGAGGGAGAGAGAGAAAAGGAAATGAAAGAAAATCTCCATTTGAAAGGGATGAAGAATGTTTGTGTGTGTTACAGAGAGCGAGCGAGAGAGAGAGAGAGGAAATAAGCAAGTGTGCACGGGAGAAAATCAGGAAGGTAGACGCAGATATATTAGTGTGATGGGATAAGATCTCAGTTTGCTCTTTTATTCTGTGCCACCATACCACCACCACCACCGCTACTACAGCAGAATTGCAGTATCAAAATAAAGTAACAAAAAACTACTTTCTCTCTCTCTCTCTCTTGCTAGCATACTGCCATACCAGAACCACTACCACTGCTGCTACTACCATTTTTATTATTATTCTAACTGTCCAAAAAAAGGAAATATAGAGCATCTTCTTTCCCCTGTTACGGAAAATAAATAGTACTTTTCTTCGTCGTATTTATACATACCTATACCTACCCATATAGGTAGTATCAAATACAGCACATGTCATATATTCAGATTGGGGTTACGTGAAAGTAAAAGTTATCTAGATAGGTATACATGTNCCATATAGGTAGTATCAAATACAGCACATGTCATATATTCAGATTGGGGTTACGTGAAAGTAAAAGTTATCTAGATAGGTATACATGTAAACTTATTTATTTTTTGGTATCCACCTTTACTACTACAGCTGTATATCTATTTATTACACCTTCAGTAAACAATAACCTGGCAAAAGTGTTGTTGATGCTGTTGTTGCTGATGTTGATGCTGATGTTGGTGCTGTTGTTCTAAGAGTAGCTAACTATGCCTACTTACTTGCTTTCTCCAAAATAATAATAATAATAATAATAATAGCAGTAATAATGAAATGGTATGTGTTATTGACGTAGTTTATAGATCACCAACACACTCTCAACCATGCACTACTGTACATACTCTCACTTTTCACTGTTGTTGTGGCCGAAACCAAAAAAGAAAATGGTACTTAAAACAGTAGAAAATAATAATGTGTTTTGTGTACTTTCCTCAGAACGAACGGAAGCACTCCATAACACCTAGCGGGAAAACATGTCTAGATAAAATATATGTTTTGATTATATTGCTAAGCCTGGAAGTACATCATTTTGGCAGAAAAAAGGAGAATACATATATATACAAATATATATTTACGTTTCTTTTCTTGTAAAGAAAAAAAATCTTTGTAGGTGCATCCACATAATATACATTTTTCTCTTTCTTTCTTTTGCCACACTATTACAATATCTACTACCTACCTACAATAATAATAATGTAGAGGAAAAAAATAAAAAAGGAAATATATACATAAGTAGGTAGGTTCATACGGTAATAAAGCATATAATAATAATCATCATCATAAGGCACATGTTATATTGCTGTTGTAAAATGTAAAAGTACACACAAAAGCATTATTGCAAAATAATATGGCTGTGTGATGCTACGGCTACTGCTGCTGCTTTTGCTAGGTACGTTTTTATTTCTCTTTTGAAGAGACTCTTGTGCGTACTACAGTTGAACACAGAGAACGTATCTCTTTCCCCCACTCTGTTGTATAGTTTTTTCTTCAGCTTGCTGTTCCGCAACGAAAAAAATGTGTGTATGTGTGTGAGTGTGGATTGTGTAAAGAAAAAACTTTTTTTTCTCTTCTGTACCTAAACTCAATAACCACACAGCATATATTATACAAAGTAATAGGAACAGAACAAGTTTACGGACGTTTTTTTACACGTTTTAGCTGGAAAAAATAAGGTGGTATACACACGAAAGAAGGAAAAGAAGATAGATATAGGTATATAGTGTGAAGTGAAGGGTTTTTCTTTTAGAAGACCATATATAATAGAGCAGTAGTAGTAGTAGTAGTAAGAGTAGCAATGTCTAAGAAGAAGAAGCAAGGACCAAAAACGCAGCGGCAACTATCCTCATGAATCATGTCCTTTCACGCCATTGCCATTAGACTTGGATAATAAATTCTAATGTTTATGAATTTCCAAACCACTAATGTTACTTTTACGAATACCATTTTGTGTTTTACTGTGTGCACAAGTGTTGCATATAAATACATGGGTCATATACACAAAATGATGACGATGGGGCTTTAAATGCCTAGACGTAATAATATAGATTATGTGTACCTACCTATATAAAAGCTTGTACCAGTAAAATGTAACCGAATAGTATATTATACTGTATACCAACACAGATTGTATATTGTACTATTTGCGAAACGCTACACAAAATGCAAAAGTGGTTGCTCCATCATCTACTTTTCTTTTTCCTTGTTTTCTGTTCATCCGTCTACAAGCTTTTAGAACAGAAAACAAACGGCATGAACAGTTTATTTTTTTCTAGAAAAAAATCTGTGTGTTTTTCAGGTTCCTTTTGTTGAAAATGATGATGTCCTTGTTTCTCTGCTTGTTGTAATATTACTATTCTTATTCTTGGAGTAGTTTCCTTGTCTTTAAAATTTGTGCACAAATGCAAGTGGTAATGGTGGTGGCAGTAGTACTATTTGCATTAAAGCTTTAGAGTTGGCTTGTGGTAGCGGGTGGTGTGAACTGTGCAAATATGAATGCAGTGTAATGTCACTGGCTTGTTCCAAAGTATTATCATCATCTTGATGGGATACACAAACAACAAACACGCTGCACCGGGCCAAAAGCCAACAAATTATAAATGCCATACATGCATTCTGTTTATTTAATAAACGTGAGAAACACACCAAGTTATCATTATCAACATTAGTCATTCCCATTGTCTTTCTTATGATCATCATCATTATTATTATCATTCTGGAAAAAGTAGCTGATTTTTTTTCTTTAATAATGATGATAAAAGCTTGTTAAATCAACTTAACTCGTTTTTTTCTTTTTCTAAAAAAATGCAGTACGGATGAATGCGTTTGAAAAGTTGCTAAATAAAATATAGTCAACCAGCAGGCGTGTATGTGTGTGTGTGCAGGGAGTAGATATGAGAAAATGAAACGGTAATAATGATGAAATATATAGAAAATTGCAAAAAAGCGGTGTTGTCTGTCGGTATACCTATGTAACTTATTACCACTATATTTATCAACATGCATTCTGTTTATTTAATAAACGTGAGAAACACACCAAGTTATCATTATCAACATTAGTCATTCCCATTGTCTTTCTTATGATCATCATCATTATTACTATCATTATTATTATCATTCTGGAAAAAGTAGCTGATTTTTTTTCTTTAATAATGATGGTAAAAGCTTGTTAAATCAACTTAACTCGTTTTTTTCTTTTTCTAAAAAAATACATTACGGATGAATGCGTTTTGAAAAGTTGCTAAATAAAATATAGTCAACCAGCAGGCGTGTATGTGTGTGTGTGCAAGGAGTAGATATGAGAAAATGAAACGGTAATAATGATGAAATATATAGAAAATTGCAAAAAAGCGGTGTTGTCTGTCGGTATACCTATGTAACTTATTACCACTATATTTATCATTGGCTCTTTCCAGAAAAAAATATGACTGGTGTGTTCTGTGTGTGCTGTGTGGTGATGATGATGTGGTAGCAAAACTGAACAGAGCAGCAGTAGCAGCATACTGTAAAAAAGCGTTAAAGACTAAAAAAAAGAAAGAAATTTGTGTAGTGTATTTTGTTGGTACTACCAACTTTTTTTGCATCATTTTCCTTTTTTTCTCTGCTGAAGTTTCATAAAGAACTCAACAACCCGAAAATATATTTGATATGCAAATTAGCACGATTTCACGACTTTATACACTACCTAAACCACCACTGCCACCACACCACGCTACGCCAAGCCACCAACAACACATTTGTGACTATATTTGCGTAGTAGCAGCAGCAGCAGTAGTAGTAGTAGTAGTAGCCGTAAGTAAAAAGTAAGGTACACGGACAATTTTTTTTTCTCTGTCGGCTTTATTTACTAGTTTGTTAGAAGATGAGAGGAGAAAGGTAGTAAGAGATATAAATGGAGAGAGAGTGAAAGAGAGCTTATATTTTTTTCTTCATACAAATAAATGAACATAATAATAATAATATATATAGTTATACATACATTACCCCACACAATATTATTATTATTATTATGTATCCGACGAATTCTGCTGATGTATTTTACTAAGTTGCTGGTTTCTTCAGCGAGTAGTGGTAGTAGTTTGTAGACAAGACAGTTGGATATATTTTCATTTTTTTACCCTTGCAGTAGCAGCAGCATAGCCCTTTAGTAGAAGAAGGAAGATTATAAGGCTCACTCGAACAAATATGGTGGAATGCTATCGCGGAATTTCTGATGGGTTTTTTACAACCTGTATATTGCTTACTACCCCTACCACCACTACTCTACAACTACACATCTTTTTTATATTTATTATACCACGCGTGGTGGTAGTAGTGGTAAAGAAAAAGACGAAGAGAAAAAAAGTAAGTGCATTGCCATCATCATCGTCATCATTATAGTAGCTTTCTCCTTTCTGCATCATATCATAATAATAATAATAATGCTTTTTTCTTCTTCCCTTTCCTTCCCTTCTGTATCACATTCAATGCAATGAAGTAAGAAAATAAGAGGCAACTATTTCTTTACTAATGTCTGTAGATGATGGTTGTTCCCATTTTCTTTGACGGTGACTAAATGGCATATATACTCTGTTGGCAATAATTTTCTTCTTCTTTTTCCTCTTCTCTCTCTCTCTCTCTTTCTCCCGCTTTTCTCTTTCTCTTTCTCTCTCTCTCACTCTCACGACCATGTTCTTCTTCTGAAGACGAAGAAGAAGAGGAAGAATTTTTTTGAAGATTCCTCTTGCGGTATCAAAAAGCAGAAAAAATAGAGAAAAACACATTTTTTCTCTACTTTTTTTGCCAGTATTTGTACTCCTGAAGTTAGAGATAGATGATATGATGATAATGCTACTGCTGCTGCTGCTGTTGAGATGCTCAACATACGTGGTGGATAGTGAATGTGTTTGCGTTCAACATACTGCATTTTAATGTGGACACTAAGTAAAAACCTGCTAAAAGGACTTTGCTGAAGGACGCGTTTCAAAGGCTCGCGTCCCTTTGTGGCTCCCTTCGGGAATTCTCTCAGAGACACTGGCAATATATCTGGTTGTTAGTGGTAGTAGTAGTAGCAGCAGCAGTCGCTCGTAAGACACACAAGCAATTTATACAGAAAACGTGGCGTTGCACACACACACACACACAAGTATATAAAAATATATAGTACACAAAGATAATATACAAGTAGTAGCAGCAGCAGAAAAAAGCATTCATATTATCCTTAAGAAGAGAAGAGAAAAAAAGAACAGCAAAAAAAAGTAAATGAAATAAGTATGCTATTCTACCTCTCCTCGTCCTCATCTCTCTCTCTCTGTTCCTTTCTCCAACATATTTTTTTGTTGTTGTTTTTTTTTCTGTTTCTGCTGCTGTTATAACCATATGTGCCAACAACACTATTTTTTTGATATGATGAGGACGACGATGATGATGATGATAATATTATCATTACTATTACGGTTATTGCTGATATTATGATACCATATCATCATCATCATCCTCCTTCTCATCCTCGTCGTCCTCATAATTCCAAGCGTGTTGTTGTTTATACTTTCACAAAAAAAGAATGTGCTCAGGACAGGAAACCCTGTAAACTTTATAGTAACGAGGAAGAAAAAGAAGAAAGAGAGAGAGAGAATAGAGAGTAACAAACATGTATACTACCACCTGGCACAAATATTTATAATACCTATGTGTATACAATGTCGTGGAGACTTTATTTTGTTGTAATTTTATATTACAATAGAATGAGTACCTATATGCCCTCTTTCACTATAAAAAAATGTTACATCGTCATATCATCATACGTCCTCATAATTCCAAGCGTGTTGTTGTTTATACTTTCACAAAAAAAAGAATGTGCTCAGAACAGGAGACCCTGTAAACTTTATAGTAACGAGGAAGAAGAAAGAGAAAGAGAGAATAGAGAATAACAAACATGTATACTACCACCTGGCACAAATATTTATAATACCTATGTGTATACAATGTCGTGGAGACTTTATTTTGCTGTAATTTTATATTACAATAGAATGAGTACCTATATGCCCTCTTTCACTATAAAAAAATGTTACATCGTCATATCATCATCATCATCATCATTTTATTATTATATACGACACGTAGCAGACTTTGCTTTGTTCAAGTTGTTGTTTCCCATTAAGGAAACGTTATCTCATCTTCTATCTGTTTGCTTGTATGTATTGTGTGTGTGTGTGTGTGGTTTAGAAAAAAAACATCATCATGCATTATTTTTACTAGGTAAAAAAATAAACTTGAGTTTTTTATATAAATTTTTTTCTAGTTTAAAAAAATAATATTATGTAGGTAGATAGATATTTCTCCGATGCATAATAAAAAAACAACAAGCGGACTAGCAGCAAACATATAGACTTACTTTCTTTCTTGTTCTTGTTGTTTAGTAAATAAGAAGAAGAGCATTATTATATTATTGTAAATCAACCAGAAAAAAGCAACATGTGCATAAACTACTAAAAAAAGTGAAGTATACGTTGTTACGTACAGGGAAATGGTTATGGAGATGCATAATGCGGTCATTTCTTATGCCAGCTTGTGTGTAGTAGTAGTTTACTGTATTTTTTTACCCGGGTTTTTATTGGATCTACAATTTATATGATCACATTACGCATTTTCTCTCTTCTTTTTTTTACGTTTTTCTGGTACCAAACCATAAGTGGCAGTGTAAGTAAGTTCAGTATATATATATACCTATGTTATATTTATTCTCTTTCTCTGTCTCCCAGGCGTGTATTTATTTTTTGGGAAACTGGTGGGTTGAAGAGAGCATAACATTTATAACATTCAGCAGCATAAAGACATAAATTTTACGTCAAGTTTGGATTACACGATTGGGCAAACTTGGTGGGATTTAATAATATGATTATATGTATATGTGTGTGTGTGCTCTTAAAATAAAATAAGACTTCATTTTCATTCCTTGGGAAATTGAGGTAAATAGTAAATAGTGTCAATATTTGGCTTGAAATTGTGCAACATTTTTTTGATATATATATCTCTCTGTGTAAGAAATGTATTTCTAATCCGGAGAAGAGAAAAAAGAAGAAGAAAAAAAGAAAAAATATATATAATGATGATGAAAGTAGCAGTTTGTTGCTCAAAATGTTTATCGCTCAAAGCAATTTCCTTTACGGTACAAGCAAAGGTACTCCACCACCACCATCGACACATTCCGCTTTCACTTATTTGCACAAGGGCATATTATATTATTTCTCTCTCTTGCCTTCTTTCTTCTTTCTTTTTTATGTATTTGCATTCAAGTATTGTTGCTCTGAAAAGGAAAAAGTAGCTTTCTCTCTTTTTTCTTGCCATCATCACAATCAAACACGAAATAAAAGGTGAAGTTAAATTTATTTTCTATTCGAGAGAGACAGAAAGAGAGAGTGAGAGAGAAATAGAGAACAAGTTAAGATGAGCTAGCTGTGTGTATTACCAACACCACCACCACCACCGCCACTTTCCCATAAACCAAAAAAACTCAAGGTCGCTTGTTTCTCTTTTATTAGGTCATTTTTATGCCTGGTGACTCTATATTATTTTGTTTTATTCAACTGTATTGTTGCTGTGTACGTCTACTTTTATGGAATTACAATCTATGATGATGAAATATGACAAAAATGAACCTCTTGTGTGCCACTGTTGCTCTGTTGCGACTGCTTACGTATTTTTTTATTGTGTACCCCTTCTTCTATATTTTTTGTACCTGCAGCGGCAACAACACAACAGATAACAAAAAAGACGAAAATTGCAAAGAGAAGAAGGGAATGACGTGCGTCCTTGCATTCATAGAATAGTTTTCCGCTTCTTTCTTTATTTATTTGTTTTCCCCCGTATTGTTATGATTATTTTTGCAAAAGCTATGTACACTACCTACCTATCTACGTAGTAGTAGTAGTAGTAATACGTCCGCGTCACGTACATCTCACATAAACTAGCATTATTAAATATACATGCATTCAGTCATTCATTCATATACACACGCAAAAGCAATATAGACATATTATGTGTGTACCAACCAAACAGACGTATTAACATTGTAGCTGGCTTGCGAAACAAAAGCGTAGTAGTCGCAGACACAATAAACGTGTATAGGAAGCTACAAGACGCAGGAAACAGAGGAAAGAATAAAAAGCCGTGACTGGTGCTCTAATTAACTCTTCAAGAATTTATGCTTCTACAATTGAGATACAGCATTTAGGGTGGTGCGCGAGCGAAAAAGAATAAGAAAAAAAGAAAGAGAAAAGAACTTTTGTATGTGCAATGTGTCGTGTGCTTTCTCTTTTTAAAAAAATTGTATACAAGCTTAAGCAAACAATTTTATTTTCACAAGAACTTGCAGCATTACCCCGTAATATTACACAATATTGCGTACTTTCACTTGGGGAAAGTGATATGGTCATGGTACAATAATAATAATAATAATAGTAAATATATATATTTTTCACATAACAGTTCACGTTTTTTTGTAATGAGCGGAAAGCTAATAATGTCTTTCTACACAACTTAATCAGCAGCAAAATAAATGTATAAGCACCCCTTTTTGCTAAAGAAACAGGGTACATGCTAAATTTTGCTAAATAGTTGGCACATTTTTCAACACAAGTTTTTTATATGTAGGCATATGTGGTAGGTACCTATAAATGTACACGAATTGTGTTTTTTTCTTTGCAAGTCTGCAAAATTATTTGCTTTCCTTTTACCAGTTTTTTCTTTCTTCTTACTTTCCCTTTTCTGCTCCCAGATATATATATTTTTTTCAAAGTAGTAATAACGTTTAACGTTTTTTCTTCTTACAGTTCACTCACTCACAAAAGTAAAAGTACAAATTTGAAGAGGACAAAAGCGAACAGTCAAAGGAAATGTTCCCTCGTGTTATAATTTTTTTTTCTTCTTCTTCTCTCTTTCTCCAGATTATAATCTTTCCTCATTCTAGCAGAAAGGAAATAGCGAGCCATGTAGAGTCGTATTTTTTTGCCTGACTGTAAAGTATGACCGTTAAAGGAGCTAATTTCTAGAATGGATGATTGCATC
This sequence comes from Sinhomidia bicolor, assembly GCA_027743785.1. Taxonomy (NCBI): domain Eukaryota; kingdom Metazoa; phylum Arthropoda; class Collembola; order Entomobryomorpha; family Entomobryidae; genus Sinhomidia; species Sinhomidia bicolor. The sequence goes on from JAHZMT010000100.1 coordinate 12,180, forward strand.
AGCAAAACTGCTTTTACTTATGGCATACTACTACTACTACCACATTCAGTACAAAAGCAATACTACCTATATATTCATATATCTGCAAGGAGAAATAAGTGTGATGGGCTTTTGCTGATAATAGGAATGCCATTTATGTATGTAGTGTAGTAGTAGTAGCCGTAGTACAAGTAGCAGTTTTGCCTGCTTGTGGGCACATTCCTTTGTAATGGTCAATGGAACAGAGAGGAAGGGAGAGAGAAGGAGAAAGAGGTGCCGCCGAGATTATTTTCATTCACTTTTCCCCACTTTTATGGCCAACAGCAGAATGTAGTAAACTGCAACGGAGTATTACAAATAGCAAAGTAGAAACCAAGCACAAGCTTTATTATTATTTTTTTACTTTTTTCAAAATATACATCTTTGTCTGCAGCTCTACTATAACTTGGCATGATGCTGATGATGATGATGGTGGTGGTGGTGGTAGTGTTATTGCCATTACAAAAAAGGGTAAAAGGGTAAGCCGATTGCAAGCACAAAAGTGGCTTGACCTACATTCAATGTGCATTTACCTTTTACCACCATAACCATATCAGAGTAGTGGTAGTAGTAGTAGAAGAAGTAGTATACAATCATCGAGAGCAGTGTTCCATATCATCGTAAAATAACTCTTGTTGCATACAAATGACATTCGTTCAAGGAGACTTGCTAAAAAGCGCACCCACCAAAAAAATAAAGAGTAACCGGTACTGCGAGGATCACCGTTTTGTTTCATTTTTTCTCTCTTTTTCTATAGTCTATCGTTGTATGGTTTCAATACTTTCAATCTCAGTGTGCTGCTGATAGTAGCTATTTGCATGTACGTGAAGAAAAAAATGTAGTACCTGAGTAGGTACGTACAGGGTACAGACAAACGCAAATAAAAACAATATGCATTAAAGCTCCAACAGCGTACAAAACCGAAGCTCATTTATGGGGCACAATGGATGCATAATATTTTTTTCTCTAGTGGAGCATGCAAATGTCCGTGAAAAGAATGTCTTTTTCTCTTTCCTATATAGGAAATATAGGAAAAAATAAGTATATAAGCTTTGTTTTTTTTTACGATACTTAAGAATAGAAAGCTGGAAATTCTTTTGAATATGGACAAACAACAAAGTAGAGAAGGCAAAAATGGCGACAAAAATAGTAAAGCAAAACCACTTTTTCCTTTTCTTATTTTTGCATTCACCACCACGGCTACTACTACCTCTTCACTTTCGCTTTTGATTTTGCAACACCATTTTGCACAACAACAACAACAACAAAGCAGCAGCATAGCAGCGGTGTGAAAAAAGGCTTTCCTTAATGATACAATATCTCTGTATATAGCGTACAGTTGTGCAGAAATAAAAAGAATGCACGCATTTAGAATACAGTATTTTTTGTACGTTTACCTGTTCCGAAAAAAAAAATAATTCTGAATACTTTCATCTCTCTGCGTCCAACTGTTCTGCACACGCAAGCAAGCAAGCAAAAGCTAAACGAAAATACTGTATTAATTTGGCTTGAAGGAACAGAGAAAGCATGAAAAATAGAGAAAAAAACATAAAATATTTAAAAGAGCAAAAAAATATATACACAAGTCTGGTGAATAGGTATACATGAAATAGTAAATGTGACTCGGAGCAAAAGTAGCAGATGATTTTCCGACCTAAATGTTTCCAATTTTCTATCCATTCAAATATTCTAATTTCAATAAGAGCTTTTTTGCACAACAGAGAAAAGCGGGGGAAAATATAGAGAGATGCCTCAATAGTAAAAGAAGTATTTGATCCATGATGGTTATTGATATGAACCTGGCAAAGTTCAAAGGGCTTTTAACCTTTGCTTACAGATATCATATGAAAAAAATTATATATAATGGAATGGAATACATAGCATGTTATTTTTTTGTGGAAAACGCGCAGATTGACTACGCCTTATTTAATATTTTTATTTACATTATAAAAATA
>JAHZMT010000101.1:0-22175 GCA_027743785.1 Sinhomidia bicolor
ATACGCTTTATGGCCTGCAAAAAAGCTTTTTACCTACTGTTATAATAAGTTTAAAATCCCTGAATCAGTATTGATGTGGTTGGGCGACGTGGAATCCGACATTCCTTTTGGTAGGTTAGGATACACAAGATGCCTTGAGGCAGACACTGACGTGTTGGAAAAGTATGATATTCCTATGAATGTAGAAAAATGCCTTCGCGATGGAATTCAATTTATACCTGGAGAATTTTACCAGCAATTTGATCTAAACGAATACGATCCCAAACTCGCTCCCTTAACTTGGAGCTATGGACCTGTAATTGCACAATATTAATTTTTAGTATTTTTTAAAACTTTAAAATATCAAATACCTATCTCGACTAGACGTAGTATAAATTGCATTGTAAATCGTAATTTAGATTACTGACCCAACTCTAATTATGCCAATATGTTGGTACAATGATGTAAATGGCGAAAATCAAGAGTTTGAATTGTTCTGCAAATTCATGAAGTTTGTTTTTTCCAATAGCATGCAAACATTAAATTTAAACATTCAATTCATTTCATTATTTGTATGTAACTTTGTTTCGTTTTTAATTTTTTTTAGAATTTTTGGTTATTTGCCACCTTGCTGTTATGAAGAATTATTTAGGTATTGCAAAATTAGACTACTTGGCTCTAATCAACGTCTAATTAGAATTGGTGACCCAGGTATGCAATTGATATGACTTGCAATTTGATAGTGTAAATCTTTTTGTGATCAACCAATTTTGTGTCCATTTGATAACCAATCTGAGCTGTTTTAAAATATGAAATGTTTGTAAAGATGACAAGGTATACATTATTGTGGAAGGAGCAATAGATGTTTATTCCAATCGAATTGGACCTCATAATGACTTTATACGTTTGAGAACAGCAACTCATGGTGGACACATTTCTTCACTATTTTCTACAATCGATACTATTGCGGTTAGTAGACCGAAAATATTCAAAGCAATTTTAATATTGGTAAATATAAAAAAGTAATATTGGTTTTTTAATACTTTTAAGGGTCGTTCAAGAGTCATTCAATCGATATACGCAGTCTCAAAATTGAACACAACAAAAGTTTTGGTGTTTCCTGTCGCAGCTCTGAAAGACTACCTTGTCCGAAATCCAGAGTATCTGGTGTCCTCAGTCTTTAGATTACTGGAATTTGGATATCGTTTTCAATATCAGATTATGCATGTTGGGATGAAGTTAACTTCATTAACCGCCATTTTAAATCCTAAGCCACAACACGAGCCTCCTAGTGTGATAATCCCATCCCCCGATGAGGAAATCCCAAATCTTGTACAATATTCATTTAACATTGTTTTGATTAGAAAACTACTTTATTACAAAAGTTGCATTTTGTCATTTTACAATAACATCTACATTTTGTTCTCATTAATTTTACGAATTCTTATATACAAAAGACTAGGGAGAAAGCAATAAAAAGTTTCATGAATTATCTGCAAACTGATGACATTGATTTTTTTCGGCGTAACTGCAACGTATTTGTAATGGATGCTGAACCTATGACAAGTGACATCAACGTAATTAAAAGCTCGTTACTAAACAAACCTGTACGTATGACTTCACTTTTATTCGAATTGTCAATTTTTATTACACAAAAGATAATCTACTATCCCACCAATTCTAAAGTGTGTTTAATGCAATAAATCAGGAAGCCGCTTATAAGTATATTTACGTGGGCTCAGTGGAAGAATTCTTTTTAAAATCCAATATCAGTCCGATAGATAAGCCAGCAAAAAGAAAACTTATTGAAGAGACCGTTGTACATCAGGCGCTGACTAAATTTTACTCTGGAGATGGTATCGGCAGCTTGACTGGCATACTGGGCTATTCCAATGTGCTGTTCAGCCGCTGTTTGGAGAGATCTATAATTGTGACTCTAAATCATCCTGCCTTGCTAAAGTAATTTTTGTTACGTTATCACTACTAAATAATGTTCTGATCATGCATAATTTATTTTTTTAAACTGGCACAAGCAGAATTTTGGAGCTAAGTCCCTACTCGGTATTTTCGATAGCCTATAGCACTATTTCTAGAATGTCTGCATTTAATCGTGCCTCAGATTTTGCGATTGAGTGTACAAATGCTCAGGAGGGGCAGTATATTTACCAGTATGATGCCATAAAATTCTTTTAGCAGTCACTAAAATGTTTTATGTACGGTTTTAAAATATCATGTTTCTTTTTTTCATTTATATATTTTTAGCAAAGAGCAAATGTGTCATGATTCGTACTTGATTTTAAACGGACGGGCAAGATCTTACCAACTGGATTCAGACTCTGAACACAGAGCTATACTGGAATATAAGGTTGACTTACGAAATGGTTGTAAAATAATGTTTTTTGTCAATATTTGCTAATTTTATTGCCTGTTTTGGGAATACGTGTGTAAATATGAATTTCGATAGGAGAATGATTGGATGGGAGTAATTGAATCCGTGCTGCAGTCTAAACGTCGAAGCAAAACTTGTGTGGTGATTCGCGCAACGGAATTTGTAAAGATTCCCAATGACTTTTTACGCAATATTGTAATTCATCATTCTGCAGCGGCTCAAGTAATGTTAAACTTCCTTGTTTCAAGAACTCTGCAAAGTATAGTAAATTTATGAATGAAAAACTACTATTTTATGAATGAAAACAACTGTTTACAAGAATTTTTGAGTTGACACTTGTTGGGGAGGTCATGACGTAACCATAACCTACCTCAAAACCGGTTTTAAACGTCCTTGTCAATGACGTTGACGCTGTAAATCGTTCCTTGGTATCCTACTAAGAACTCTACAAAGTATAGTACTCGATCCAAAGTCATTTGTACAAGTTGTCACAATCCAATGCAGTCTACTGGCATTACAGTATTTTTAAACGAAAACTTCTCTGCGCAAATTCTTTTCAGGTCGAAAATTTGCAATGCAAAACCCTTTCATGATTGACGCGGCGTCAGAAAGTTACGGAGAGAGTAGAAGGATCCATTCAATTGCATTAGTTCCTGTTGCAGAAGGACTTCCCTATTCAGTGCTTGCTGTAGAAATTAAAAATCACTTTCTACCCTGGGGTAAACTGATTTATAACTTTTCTGATTTATTCTTCAACTGCATATATATTTTCATATATTGCAAATATTACTCACATTACAACTAGGATCATGCAAAATTATAACTTATGAGAAAATTTTGGAAGAATTTAAAAAACCGGAAATAACGGTAATGGATCAATTCATTTTGGAAATGCATATTGTGAAAGAGCTGGGAAAAAATGATCTGGTCATATTTATTGTACGTTTTGTTTAAAACATACATACACAACTGATAAACAGCTAGTTAAACAGATACATATTTGTCGATGCAAGGAAAGCATTTTTTGTTCCTATTTCGTCATTTCAACGAAACTCATTTTACTCGCTTGCAGTGTGTACCCAGAATTCATTACTGGAACCAAATTTGTTCGTCTCACTCTGAAGTTATATTTACCGTTGGTTGCTCTGAAATTCCCAATATCTCAACTATTCCTCCCGATGTAAGCTTAAAGTGATATAAACAACTTGTTTGGATATTAAATTGAAAGCTTTCATTCATATTTGCAGTTCGAGGAAGAAATTATTGGAAAGAAAATTTCTACTCGGAGAAAGGAGTTAATAATTCTTCACCACATGGACGGTATCAAGAGACTCTAACATACTTTATCCAACCAATCAATGCTTATAGTCATAATGACTAATTATTTGGTATGCAGAATGTAAAAAAATTTTGTTCTATGTAGTGGTCCTCCCAAAAAACACGAAAGAGTGGCTGTATTGTCGTGACTGGATACATTTTCACCATCACATACGTCTTCCAAAACGAAGCCTTTGAGCTTCTTGGGGCTATTCCAGAAGAAGAAATTGTAAAAAAAATACATTATACTAAAACTATTCTTTACAATTATGCATAAACACATGAATTTATCTATGATCAAAGGAATTGGAATATTCGTCCCTGAAACGAAAAATTACTCTGTGCTCAGACCTCTCGCGTTTTCTCCGTTGGATTCAGGGGACAATAGTTGGTGTTCTCTTTAGTAGTGGGGGTGCACGGATTGGAGCACAGTTGGGTATGCTACAGGCTTTAACGGAATTTAAAAAGATACCAATTGATATGGTTGTTGGGACCGGAGCCGGATTTCTGCTTGCAGCCTTATATGCAATCTATCAGGATTATAGTCACGTACAAAATATTATTGAAAAAGTTTTCAAAGTAAGTTCATTTGAATGTAAATAAGATATAATAAGAAAATTGTATTTCTTTACACCTAATATTTGTTTGCCTTTTACATTTAGGATTTCAAGGACTTGTCCAAATTGCGCTGGAATGATATAACTTGTCCCTATATCAGCTTAGGGAAAGGAAAACGATTGTTAGTTTACTTTTACCAGTTGTTTGGTTCTGTCCAATTAGAGGATACTTGGATCCCAATGTGCTGCGTAACTACAAACTTGACATCTGGAGATGTTCGAGTAGACCGTAGTGGTAGGAAATCCTTTGAAGTGAAAGTATCAACTTTCCAGCTTTGCAGAAACATAATTTCATATTATTAGAACTAATAAGCTATTTTGCATACAGGACCACTGTGGGTTTTTGTTCGTGCCAGCTTTTCCCATGTTACTTGCTCGCCCCCAATTTGTGATCCTGCAGATCACGACTATATATGTGACGGAGCTCATGCAAACTCTCTTCCCCGTAAATATATCCATATTGATATACAGATAGTTTGTTGTCGTCAAAATTTTCTAATGTCAAGTAGTCAACCCACGTTTTTATTCGCACGAGTACTTTTCATTGTCTAGAGGACATTATCAAAGAGTATGGAGCAGAGTATATCATTGCTTTCAACACAGTTGGAGGAAAATCGACAGCTAATACTGAAAACACCGCGGATCTGAATATTAATGTCCTTCGATTTATTAAGAAAACCCTGTTTTCTGTCGTGGAACAATTGGGATTGGCTAGTCCTTCATTCGAGACCCTGTTTGAACAACTTGCAATAACGCAGACAAAAATGTATGCTGTGGTAAGTGCTGACTCCGACGGAAGATGCTTTCTTATCTAGATTCCAATAACTCATAATTGGATTAAACAAAGTGTATACTATAGATTAGATTACTAATGGAACTAATTTATAGGGCGCTGAAGCGGTTAGTAATTTAAAGTACGTTGTATACGTTCGACCTCCAGTGGAGCATATTTCGTCACAAATATGGGGAAGGGGAAACCTTCCTGCGTTACATGTAAATTGGATAAACAAAACTGAAAAGGACTTTGATGTATCCTTTTAATCTTGATTCAATTGAGGCAATTATTGTTTTTCTCTTCACTTTTCTTTCCAACAGAGAATTGGATACTTTTATATGAAAGCGATTCTTGAAAAGAATGCATATCGCGATGATATTCCTTTTCATGAGTTTTGGACAAAGATAAAAAATACGTCAGCCGACCTTGTTAAAGCCGACGGAAGAGACTATAACTATAAAAATAAGTAAATATCGTGAAATCAGCTTTTCTGTTACGAATTATAAGTGTAGCGTTAAAANAAAAAATACGTCAGCCGACCTTGTTAAAGCCGACGGAAGAGACTATAACTATAAAAATAAGTAAATATCGTGAAATCAGCTTTTCTGTTACGAATTATAAGTGTAGCGTTAAAAGTGTAATTGAAATGCAAATCATGATAGGAAAAATGAAGTCTTATATAACTTAACTTTATATCAGATGAACTTGAACATTCAAGAATATCATTTCTAGTAAAGAATAATAAATGAAAAGTTAGATTGCTGTACTTTGAAATTACCCTGCTTAATCGTATGAAACAAGTAACTTTTTGAAACCTTGATGCACAACATTCCATATGATGAGCCTGACATTGTCACTAATGTTCAGATACTATTTTACTTTCAAAAAACTGTTTTATATAAAAAGCATCCAGTTACTTGTTTTGATGTGTCATTAGTTATTAAATATATCATCATTGTTGCTGTCATTGACGCAGGTGAAATTATCCCATGGAATATCCCAAAAGTAAAAGCTTTTTTGTTATACATCTCTTTAGCATATAACGTTTTCTGGAATATTTTTGGGAGAGTTTGTGGCGTTTCTACTTACCGTAATATTAGTGACTTCTTCAATCAAAATCTGTCAGGCCAGCAACAGTTAATTAACATTAATTGGTTAATTCAAAGGAGTCAGAAATGAACAACACACTAATTACATTCGTTGTATATCTTGTTAATAAGAATTTTTCGCATTGCAGTTTGCTGCTGCTGCATGATAAAATTGAGACTGGAGAATGGCCTAGTTCAATATTAGAAAGAACCGTACATACACCCAAATATGTGATCAATTATCGTAATGACACTTTTCATGTGATAAATAATTCTCAGCCGTTGACGTTTCCTACTCACATGTTTAATATCCGCCAGTACAGTATTCAGTGTTTAATCTCTGTCATACTCATAAATTATGTTTCACTAGAATTTATGAGTCAAATTAGAAAGCTCATTGCACCAGTATTTCTACCAATTTCAAGAAAAGACTTGGATCATTACGTGTTTGTGGCAGAACCAGAACTTCACGAAAAGATACTTCGAATGGAGGAGTTTGTTAGCAAAATCAAATTTAAGATGGCAATAGGAATAAATAAAAAGAGCAAGCAAGTAGACATTACGACAGTTGATTTTTTCGGAGGTGCAAAAGGGTCGCCAAAGTTTATTCACTTGCCCGGAAGGAAAATTGTAGACGGGACAGTACTCGCTTTTCCAGACTTTATCTGGAATCTTCGAGGATACGTAATAAAAATTGTAATACCGTACGCTAGGGCATTATTAGAAGCAAAGCCGGGACCTTGGGTGGAGAACAATGCTAAACGTGGTGAATGGAAGTACCTATTCGAAGAATATATAATGGTATTTTTTCCTTTGTCTATAAACAAAATGAATGAAACAAAAATAACTAACACTTTTGGTGGAGATGATATATTCGGTTAATTTGTATTTTGAAGGTGAAATTTAACTGCTCTTATCGCATGTTTCCCTCTACTGGCAAAAATGGTAAATTTGGTGGTGGTGGCAGTGGTCTTCAACTTTCGAATGGAACCTGGATAGGAGTGGTTGGAGATCTTTATTACGGTCGTGCAGATATTGGAGTAGCTATTGCAAACACGGACAAAAGAAGTACGTTTTTTAACGTAAATAACTTATACTAAAACGCGCTATTACGATCATTATTTTTCATTTCAGTTGGCTACATTGGATTCACAGACGCAAACTATCAAATGGGTTGTCTGACATTTGTTACAGGACAACCTTCTAAAATTTACAGTTCCCTTGCAGTATTTTGGCCTTTTCACTTCTCAATGTGGTTGTGGATAACAATAAGTACAGTGGGAGCCTTAGGTTTCATTTTGGTCGTAACAAAATGTTTACAGCGGGCGAATTTGGAAAGTTCATCTATTAAAGTCAACACACAAGTTTTGCTTATTTTAACCCCATTTGTGGAACAGGATTGCCCCGTAATGCCATTCTCTACTCCGTTACGTTCTTTTATTTCGTTCTGGTCATTTTTTACTCTAGTTGTAACAAATATGTATCGCTCAAAACTTGTCACACTATTAGCTTTTCCGGTGCTTGTCAAACTCCCAAAAACATACGAGGAGTTAGCGTTTTCTGATTTTCAAGTAGGATTTATGAAAGATGGAGACTCAGGCTTGACTACAATATCCCGAAGTAAGGACCCCGTGTATGTTGAACTACTGCAACGAATGGAGATAATAAAGGGGGTTAATTTTGAATGTTTGGAGAAAGTTATAAGTCGTCAGAAGTACGCATGCATCGCATATGATTTTGATGTACTATATTTGCAACGTAAAAACTTTAGTGATGCAGAGGCTAGAAAATTGCAGTACTCAAATGCTTATACGTACAATGTATGGCTTGGATTTGCAACCCAGGAACATTCTATTTTCAGGGTAAATTTTGACAAAATGTTGAGCCGAGTTGTGCCTTTCCATTTAGCTCACATTTGGGAAAAGATGGATGTGTATGAGAATGTTCGAAAACCAAAATTAAAGTGGTGGGCAGATACCAATCAGTCTCAAAAGATGTCAACTTATCTGGAAGAGTCACACAGCGACTTGACATTAAACAACATGATGGGTGTTTTTCATATATTTTTGTATTGTGCTGGTGTCAGTCTGTTTGTATTTTTCTATGAAGTGTGTAAATACAGTTTGGTTTGATGCATCGGGTTGGGTTAATGCATACGTATTAACGTATTGCTTGTTTCAGTGCAATCATGTAGCGCGAATGGATTAGTTTTATACACTATGTAAATATATAATGAAGCAGTCATTTCTTTTAATGCAATCCTATAATTCCTTTCATTTTTATAACGTTTGCGCAGACGGATGTTTGTGGTTAATTAATTAGCGACCATTAATAAAGTTCTAAATAAAGCGGAAACTCTTTTATGTGGTTGTGGTTTACTAAACGCATTACAGGAATGATGGATTTTGGAAAGATTTGTGGTTAGGTAATTTATTTTAGATTTATTTTACAAGAAACTTAATGAGCAAGCAAACAAGATTGCAAAAAGATACGACTTCTCGTTTGAACTACATATAAACATGTGCTGTATAAAAGAATTTTTAGCCAAGCGGAAAAGAAGCAAATAAGCGTAACTTTGCATATACCAGGCAGATATGCAAGAAATCGATATTGTCGTACAGAATCACAATATATCAAACTAGTATACGCTGCCATAATATTTGTCAAAAACTCACAAGAGTTGTAATAGTAGCAAAATTCATGCTCACGTTTTATCGCTTTCACTCCCTCCAGCTTATATAAACATCATAAATACTTACTCCGCAATGAGATTTCGAGCTGCTATATATCATATTATTCATAGTATTCATTATATCATCAATAATAACAATGCGTTTACAGTCGCTGGCATTTTCACAGTAAAATATACCAAAAAGAAATCATTGGAGCAACATAAATACACTTGGGTCGATCTACTTATACTTCCAAGTACGACAACTCTGTTCTACATGGAACATTCACCAACGTCAGCAATCATTATACAGTAATCAAGTCACTTGAAAATTTTATATTATTACCACTGATACACTAACCGTATAAGCATTTATATACCCTTGGTAGTACCACCAAGCAAACCCAAAATGAGATCTCCACTCTCTCCAGACTCCAGCACAGACTTTCCTCGCCATATTCTGGTCTTTTCATTCATCAAAACCAGCGAGAAACTCCACAGATGGTGGAAAAACGTAAATGCGTATGTGGAGAAGCAAGAGTTACAAAGAAAGGTTATTTATATATGCGAGCAGATTGCATATTATATTAAGATTACTGGAATTACGTTTGGCAACTTTCCAGCGTTGTCGTTCATGCGCACCATCGACTGCACTGAAGATGTTCCCCAATCTTTTAATACTGTATTTATTCCAATACCACCACTACACCACCACCTCTAGCTCTGCCATCAACCACCAGCACAGTATAACCTGCTCCAAGAACAGAAAACTTGGAACAGCGTAGCAGAAAAAGCGATCGAAGAATGATATTTTTCTCCAGCAGTAATACTATTAGTTTTTAGCAGTGGTCGCTTATATGTATGTATGTATGTATGGTACAGAAATTTGGTCATTGTATATGTATGTATGTTGGCTTGTGAAAGCAAATGTGTGCAGTGGACACTAAAAGGAGAAACTCTGTCTAAATGTGGAAACTCGGCTGACTTTATTATTACAATTGTGTGTATTTTCCTTGGCCTGATGTGTTGATCTCGCACCATCAACAACAACCGTGCTGGAGAAAGCATGGATAAAGTGATAGACTACTAAAATAGGCACGTTTGTATACACACACAAAGGAATATTTGCTTAGCATATGAACTATATCCTATCATTAAGCCCAATATGAACACATAGGGAATTGAACAAGTGAACAGTGATAGAGTACATTCTACTACTAATAATAGAAATACTACTACTACTACTACTACTACTAAATCACTTGCACTATGCACGCAAACAAGTCATAATAGAAAATGTATTATTAATATATAACAACTTTCTCCAACTCTGAGTCTTTTTCTTGTTTTTTTGTGTATGGCTTACCTATCATTAAAATACGGACATATAGAAAAGTTTGTGAAAACACCGCACTGTCGATTTCGTTAAAGAAAAAAAATCCTTGCCAGTAAATAAATAGGTTTCATTTATGATGAATCCTGTTTTAGTTACACTAATAAGCAAATTATAGGTAACCACATGTGGAAGCTATGAAGTAAATAAACAGTTGAAACTTTGGCAAAGTGACGCAGCTATGATAGGATAGCATGTTATAGGTGTAGTGATAAAACTGTTTTTAAACAGTGTTTGTGATGTAAAGTAAAGTTTGAATATTTTAAATTAGCACATACGTAGCTTAACGCATTTGTATTGTTGGGTGAAATTTTGAATTAAATTACTTTTTTGGAAAAGGTAATTCTTCTAAATAAGCAAATGTAATTAAGAAATATTTTTACTGTCATTGTTTGCACGTTGCAGAATGATTTATTTAATACTGTTTTCAACACTTTAAATGCAGTGACAGTCTTCGACACAGCCCGTTATATTTTAGTCTTAGATGACGTCCCACTTCCCAATGGGAAAAAGTTTACAACTCCTGTGTGCGCTGTTTTTTGCCCGTCGAAGTATCTATTCCTACCGTCTTCCTTAAAGTAGACTACAACAGGTAATTTATGTATTAATATTTCTTTTTCAACTCCATTTACATAGGTAGGAGTGCTACCACAATAGTGTAGTAGTAACAGTGCTTTTCTTTTTATTACAGATCTAAGTTTCTCTACCTCAGTACCCACTTCCCAACGTTTCTATATCGCTTCAAAAACTTGTTTGCAAAAAATAATCATGATGCCGTCTTGCAAAATGAATGAGACTAAGCTGGAAGTGAACGAGAACTATGAAGAGGCAGACTTGAGTGATGTTGATGATGATGTCTTCGTAAGAAGTGGTGGTCGAAATGGCTACTGTTTAGAGTACGACATAGCAAAGAAGCCCTTGATGACACCTAGAAAAAAATCGGTATGTAACCATATTTATTTTTTTCATTGGATAGCCTGGGGAAAGCAATGACCAACTTTTCAAAAATAGTAGTGAATAATGCAGATTGTAGAGGTTTATGGAATTTTTTCGTTTTGTTCTTGTACCAAACGAAAATAAGTTTTGAAATAATCTCTTCAAAATAGAAAAACAAAAATGCAGCAGAATTATTCAATATATTTAAGATGAATCAAAATTTAAAATTAAACAGTAAAAACTTCAACAGTAAAACAGTAAAAGTTTAATACAATAAAAATTCTTCTATATGAACCTATATAGCCCTGTATTTGATTATTTTTAATTCAAACTAAAATTGCTACTTCTAGCTGTACATACTCGGATTGTTTTATTTTAAACGATAAGAACCATTTATTTTTTTTACAATACCAGGAGCATACAACTAAATCTCAAAACCAATTTTCTGTTAATTAATATGATGTCAAACAGACTAGATCTCATTTTTCTTAATTCCATTTAAGCAAATACTAATCCTAGCCTTATAGATTAAAACTATTAGTTAACTGTAAACAGACAAGACGATTGGAGTGTTTAATTAAACTCAACAAAATGTTCAAAATGCGCCAAGTTTTAATCAATATACATTGTTATTAAAGCACTAATGTGTATTTGAATAACATTAACAAATTGCATAAGACAGAAAAACAACAGTACTGTTTACTGCGTAGTTTATTTGTAACTTCAAATCATAGAAAGTATATATATAAAAATAAAATGCAACTTTTTCCAATATATTCTTCTTAATCCTGCAGTATGGATTCGACAATTTTAAGAACGGTGGATTACATACTGAAGTGAGATCATCCCCTCCAGCATTGAAAAGTGCTATGCATGCCTATGTGTTACATAATGATAGCAACATTTGCTATGCTGGGTATGACTTTTGTGCTGTGTCAATGTTTTAGTAAATTGATTTAATGAGATTAACTATTTAATTAACTTGAAATATATTTTTTGTTCTTAATCCAGGATTAGTAGCAGTGATAACCTTTTTAACAAACTATGTCTCGTGGCCCTTAAGTATATTAAATCTTTGGACAAAGCCCCCCAAGCGTTTGGACACATTCGGAGTGCGCCCCTGTGATAATATACATGTAGAAGATGTTTGGGTTCAACATTTTCCAAAGCTTCTAACAGAATCTGCTTTCCGTTTACTCGATGTTAATAATGATAGTATTGACGATATCATATTTGGCTATGCAACAGGTACGTTCAACTTTCCCATTAAAAAAATTCAATGCTTTATAACAAATGAGAAATTACTAATATAGAAATGTAGCAAACATGAACGGTTCTAATTTTTGAAATTCAATAATACAGGCGCTGATGGCTACGGCGTTCCTGATTTTGTCTGTGATATATACTTTGCCGGTCAGAATCCATGTTTTGGAGGTGTCTTGGCGCTGAATGGACAAGACGGTTCAGAACTTTGGAGACACTGGACGGTACATGAAGTCTACGCTCTAAATTGCCAAGAAGACATCACTGGCGATCATATAAGAGACTGTTTGGTTGCTGGAAGAGCTGGAGTTAGTAAAAATGTTATTTGTCAAGTTTGTCATTTTTCTTGAATGACATACAATGATATAAAACTAAAACTCCAATGAAACATCGATCAGCAAAAAAATATTTTCTTTTCAGGTGTTCTGTGCAATAAGTGGAAAAGATGGTACAGAAATCTGGTCATTTGAAAAGGGTCCCGCAAAAAACCCATTAATGAACATTTATACAGCACAGTTTATCAGAGATCTCAACAATGATGGAGTTCTTGAAATTCTGGCAGTGCATGGCGGCGACCCCTTGGCTGAACCAGGTAAACTGTAGCAAAATTTGTTTTGAAAACAAAGATAATGCATATCTAGTTTATTTTTACATTTTTGGTTGCATTGTGTCACTGCTGATGAACTTTTGGCACATTGATATGGTTATTAGGAAGCTTAACGAGGTTGGCTGGACGCATTTTAATTCTAAGTGGAAAGACCGGTGAAGTGCTTCAGTGGTTAAAAACTCCGGATGACAAGGAAAGTTACTATTCGCCTCAAGTTCTTACCGGAGCTGATGGAACGGATGCCATTCTTTTTGGTACCGGAGGAGAAACTCATGGCGGTGGACTATATGTTTTATCTCTGAATGACTTCTATAATGGAGAAATGAAGGTAAGACGTTTGCATATAAATGTATCAATAATCAATACCCCAGCTTACTGTACAAAATCCTAACTATCTATATATGACAGAAAAGTGTAATATCAAAAAGATAAAAGACATTATGTTTATATAAGAGAACCTATAATGCTTCATGCAAGTTTACAATGTGCTTCGATCAAATGAAAAGTACATTAGTCAACTCTCAGCATCAGTATATGAACAAGTATATTAGTATAGGTACATACAAAAATACCAAACAACGTAATATTTCCTTTTAGCTTTCAGTTTCAACGTTGAAATGATGAACCTTTTATTTCATTACTAAAATGCATACATTGGTATATACAAATAGGTACATATCTTCAGGATCCATTTGCAAAAGTGTATTAGTATATCAAACAAGCCAAATGAGATTTTCTTTACTAAGCAAATTGTACGAGTTTGATTGAACAATATGATTGGCTTGATCTTGTACTTCCTTGTTCATATACGTCACCGTATTCTTTTTTTCTTTCTTTGCATAAGTAGCTGTCTAGGGAAGAGCTTTTACTTTTTAGTAATTGTAAATTCGGAGAAAGTGCAAATTGCATTTTGTTAACATTAATGAGGATTCACTTTACGATGACTTTCCACTATTTGAACATAGCTATATAATGTAGTTTTTATCTGCTTATGAGTTTGGAAGTAGGCGTTTAGCTGATCTTTCTTTCTCATTTATTTTTCTCAATAGTTTGTATTAATGAAATCTCTTGAGTTATAAGTTATAAAAGAAAAAAAATGTAAATACTTTTTATGTTCAGAATGTTGTTTTGAGTAACTCAATATCCTTTGATCGTAGTCTAAAGCACCAACTTTCAACAAATTTGGAATCACACCTTTCCATCATCAGAGACGTATTCGTAAGTCATTTATTTCACTTTCTATTCAGCATAAATTCTAGGACCCCTTAATATCATTAGATATCATTGAATTTTATAATTAAAGTTGTTTTGTTTACCGTATTTATAACTAATCGCGTAATCATCGTGTAGCAAAATACTATGCGATCTTTTCATTAAAGCTTGTACATAGTAATAAAATTGTCTAGTGTACAGTTGATCTTAAAATAATACGTTATTCTAGATATTCATGTGGTATCAAGGTGCCCCAAAGTTGGAGAAAGTCGTGCAAGCTTACGGATATCAGCTTATTACATACAATTTGCGCATAGTATCGTGTCATTAAATTCGAATAATTTACTTGGGCATACACGTTGCCGCATTCATTACTTGAAAATAGATATTTCCTTTAAGGAACAGATCAAATTGGCACAGTCGAAATCGGGAATTTTCCAATTACTGACAGCGATTATTATTAGTCTTTCGGGTGTTAAAATAACATAAGAAAACCCCTACTATTCCTTTCCACCTTTTAAGTATATGCTTTGTATTTTGCTACTCTATCCTTTAGAACGCCCACACCAGGATTTTTCAATGAAGACGAAGTTCCCGACTTTTTAGTCAAATACCAGACCGGGCCAGGTTTTCCCGTATACTATCATGCGCAGGTTTGAACAAAAATATATTATTTTTTATTATTAAGGAATGCGGAGCAACTTTTCGTTAATGTTACTTAATAAGTCAGTCCTCCATCCCGAAGTTACACTACCAAGCAGGGCATAACAAATCATAATTTTTGCATTCATAAAATTATTGATAGACCTTTGACGTCTAATTACGATGTCTTTTGTTGCGCTTCTGTTCTTAGTTCTTACACGAGATTATTATAATTATTTTATTTACTTGCAACAGAATGGTCAAACAAATTGCTGTGATGTGTGAGTCATATTTTACATTCTCGGAAAATAATATTCACTATCCAATGTGCATGTTGGTAGAAATAAAAATATGTTTTCGTGATTTTACGTATATAGACAATAGAGAAGTTTCTAGGAATTAAGTTTTACAAGCATCTCAATCCGATTTTTAAAAAATACCAGCGACAATGTCGACTATTAACATCCATCCAACTATATCTACAAGTGTAACATCTTGGTACTTCAGCAAAAACATCTTAACTATCTAGTGCTGACAATTAACAGCAAGGTATCATTTAAAAAATTAAAGCGTGTACCTTATACATATTTAGTTCCTGTTGATTTCAATTAAAATATGTACCCTGTTCTTGGTAAAATAGTGTTTTAATTATTTCTTATTTCCGTCACATTATCAGGAAAGGCTAGAATTCATAGTAGTATCAAATATACCATTTTATACTTTAACCTTAATAGATCTATTTTCTAAGCTGTTTCATTTCGTGTGGAATCGTTTCAATGAATTTTTCGTTCCATTATTTAGTTTGGACAGCCATATTTTGCATACAGTTCCAAGATATACAAGATAGACTATAATAGTAATACGATTCGCCCACCACTATCACTAACCAGCATTTTCAATTAAACAAAAAGTTCGCTTATGGGAAAAAGCCAGAATAGAAATGATGATGGCATTCGGATAAGCACTCAATTCATTCTTGTATTTTCCCGTTTAATATATTGATCCTTTGTCCTTGTCATGTGCGTATTTTGTAGACAACTGTTTTGGATGGGAAAACAGGAAAGCCTTTGTTGGAGACTCCAATAATTGACACAATTGGATCCCAAGCATCTACTCCTCTAATTCGAACTGAAGGCTATGGAAATGATATTTTTCTGTATTGGAGTTCAAATTGTAAAGGATTCGAGGGAAACTCATCCGAGTTTACTTTTAAGAAAGGTTTGTCCAATCTTTATTTTCTCTATTGACTTGTTTTTGTAACTGAACTGTTGTGATGTTGTGAATGAATCATCACTGATAGGCAATATGTATAATAAATGCTTATTACCTATGTGCAAAAACAATGTAAAGCAACGGTGGCATACTTATGAAAGTATTCAATGAAATTCTAGCGTATTGAATTGAAAATATAATAATGTAGTACATAGTGCAGAACAGAATAATATTCTGCTAAAACATGACAAAGCGAAAAACATAAAGAGTCATCCAGTACATAGCATGCTTCATTTGACAACTCCTTTTATTATTGTTTTGTCTTGTTCATGTCATTCAAAAAATAAACCATACAAACGGACATTATACTTGTGGGTTACCTACCATAAAACATACATACATGCTCATCCTTATTCCAGGAAATATTTGTCCGTCAATAAAAGAGTTTTATGTAGTAAGTATGTTGTATGCTTATATCATATCTGGAAGGATTAAGTCAACTGAAATACCGAGTAACCTTGATGCTTTGTCTAATGTAAAAGAACGCTGGAATGATGATTAGAGTGAAGAGCAGATGCTTTCTCCAATAGGGAAACAGCCGTATTGTCATTTTCCATACAAGGACATCGTGAAAGAAAACATGAAGAGGTGTCTGTGTATTTTTACATAAAAGATTTTGGTGTTTTTTGCGGATGATATCTGACTAACCTGACGGTGATGTAGTGTTTCTGTTGTCGAGTGTACTCGTCAGCTCAGTACACAGGGTATGTAAAGTAAAGTAAATTAAATAGATGCCTTACTTGATACGTATATAATGATATAAAAATCGGTTCTTTTCCTACTATTATTTGACCTTTTCTATTCTGGATATTTAAAAATAAGATTTACACAGCATGTGAACGCGACTCTTGTGTAATGATATAGAAGCCAGAAAGTTTGAATGAGTTTTTATACTGTTCTCATGATGCGGTTTGTACATTTGCTTTCCGCAATTCTAATTAAAATTCGAGTCTGATAAAATCACAGGTCATTTTATGCTACGACGTTTTCCTCGGTAAATAATAAGTTTTCTTGAAGTTTTCTTGAACGAACATTTGTTGAAGTTTTGGGATTACGTTACTTTCTATGTTTAACCACTTAAATGAACCTTGACATTTGAAGAAAAATGTGCGTCTTTTTTTCATGAAAAAAATTTAATTAATCCAATGAACGGTTTGTCAACCGGCAACTGGGCATGATTTTATCGTAAATACTTTTTGTTATGAATTAAATTTTTTAATAAAAAATAAGGATGTATTCATCGCGTGCGAGCGCGTTAACATGTAGATAAATTAATGTTTGTGCATGTTTGTGGTTGGTTTGTGCTTAAACGTTTAAAATAATTCTCAGGTAGTCAGATAGTTTTAACAATGATGGAAGCATATTATAGAAGATTCAGCCTATGATATGGCATATCAAAAAAAGTAACAATTTTTTTTAAAAGTTGTAGTTCTTAAATGTTTTATTAATTAAACTAATTTCCAAATGTTTTAATAAAATGAGAATATATAGACTTTCACAAGTTGTATGTACAAAAGTTTTACCAAAAACAAGTAGGATTGCGTCGATGGTTAAAATAAAATAATTACCTAGTTTATTCAACCCAGAAGCAAAATAAAACTTGGTATTTGGTTCACGCATGCAAATAGCTTTGAAATTTCTTAGAAACTGCTTGCTAATTAAGTTGTGGAAGAACGTAGAAAAATATTGATAAAACAGATATACTGTACTGCTCGCGTTGTAGTAAACAGTTTGAATTTTTCTTTTAAAAGAACACTAATTTCAAAAAAGTTAAAAACTATACTGACTCTTTCATTGAATAATATTCGCCTCCAGAAACAAAAATCAAACTTTAAATAATTTATTTTTCTTTATACAGGAACCAACATTCATGAACAGTCTCGCTCCGACTTATGCAAACTTCGATTTGGAAGTAAGCTTGTCAACCAATTACGAGCATTCAACCGCGTCACTGGCGCCGAAGGATTTCTTGTATATAATTCAGGTATTACTTTTGCTGTTTCTTTCAAAATTACAAATTATTATTCGTCCCGGTATCAAATAGACTATATTTAAAAATAAGACATATCAATAAGACACTATCTTTGAAATAAATAGTATATAATTTATCGTCAACTTCAAATTGTATAGACTTTGGATCATTAGCCATTGCTAATAATAGTCATAACCTTTAAAGAAAGTGGTGGATGTTTTCAATTTTCAGCAATATAGTCTAAAAAGATTTCTGTGCAAATGACGTACATATGTATGATGTTCATTTCGACATAATCCATTTTGTCTTCAAGAATCTGTCATTTATCTTTCAATTAGTATATGTAACATAGCTCCCACGTAATGTCAAACTAGTACTTACTGGAATTATTAGGATATACACAGACAAAATCCAATTTAGCTAATAATAAATACTGTAATCTCTTATAATCATAGCATTTGTATTGTCAAAATACAGAAACTTAGCCAACTTTAAAAGACGATAAAATGACGAAATAGGAAAGATCTTTTTATACGACAGACAGACACATGTCTTACACTATCTGTATGAATTCAATAGAAAAGATCAATTTATCTGTGTTCAATTTCCATTCTCTCGTTTTCTATCTTGCACTGATTCTGCTTATTAATTTGAAAATGTCAGAGTTGCCATAAAGGTTTCCTGTGAAATGTGAAAAGAAGTCGATCAGTAAGCTTATTTTCAGTAGAATCATCTATCATTCTATGCAGTATTATGTTGCATCTTACACAACTGCTGAATATTTAATGACAATTTATTGGCAACTCAAGTTGAAGGAATGGGGTAAAGATGCAAATGAAAGCGTCCGTTTTCTTTCTTTTTACTACTTATCTGGATCTCCGAACCATTATAACTGTTTTCTATTATTATTCAGTATTCAGTGGGATAAACTTTTTTTGTAGATATATAATATATGGCTTCTCTTTTCGCCTATCACTGCTTCTGTAAAAAAAGCATCTTTACAACCTAATTTCTGTATCTTCTTAAGCATGAATGAGTAGTAACAATAGAAGGATATCTTGTTAGTTGTCACCGACAGCTGCAGGATACTCTTTTCAGGGGGAGTCAGCCAACAACATATTTCATTTCATTCATCTTTCTATTGAATCTCTTTTCTCTTATTCTCAAAAACTGGGATGTAAGTTACTACTTGAGTTGATGTGCCTTTTATTCGATGGCCATGAAAACATAAATGGCATAATTTTACTTTCATTATATAGCAATAATAATAATAATAAATGTAAAGCATTATATGTCTTCTGTGAAAAGAGAAAATGAGGAAAATTATGCTAAGGCGAATGTATAAAATGGAAAGAGTTAAAAACAGATTTTTATTACTGCTTCTTCATGATTTAGTCAGCAGCCGGCAGCTGTTTCCGTGTTAGTTGGTAGAATATGAAAGTAATAATAATAGCATGCATAAATAGAAAAGTCAAGAAAGTAGTAGAAGAATATATACCCAGAAAAAACTTTCAAAAGTAAATGGTTGCACTTTTGTTATTCCATTGAAACATGAGACATTAAATATATTCATGAAAGTGAAAGTTGATTTATACGTAAATTGCCAGTTATTTACTTTACTCGCTGAAGTAGTATAATAAATAACATGTATGACAAATACTTACCTACGTGCTTGCTACTTTTTTGAGGTAGATTTCACTTTTCCGAAATAAAAATGTCAAGAGTCGAAACCAAATTTTGATAAGATTATTTACAGTACATGTTTTGGGCGCTTCTTTTTCCTTTGAGTAGAAATTGTATATATTTGTATAGGTATGATTAGCGTACTTTTACAATTTCTGATAAATATTTGATGTGTTAATTGTATGTCGTGTGTTACAGACTAGTTTTAAACGACATTGACATATAAGTATAGAGATGATAAAGCATAAAAATAAAACAATTTGTTAAGCTATGCTTGCTTTGCGTTGGCGTATCAAATTTACTTTATTTACAAGCTGTGAAAGTGAGTATTTCATTTGACATGACATGGCACTTTGTTATGTATGATTAGCTGCCAGTTTCAGGCATAAAAAGAGAGCTGCTATGTCATTAGAAAAGAAAAAAATGTGGTTTTCACTGAAGGACGATCAAATTACATATATAATAATAATTGGTAGTTAAAAAAGTGCGGATGTGTGTCTATGAATATACAGGGATAAAAAGTAAATGGATAAATAGAAATTATGGAAACCTTTCTCCATCCGTCACATAAATGTAATACTTATCGTTAGTGGTATCTTATTAGATGTTCAATTTTCTATTCATACATCATTCTCAAAAGCAGTATATGTACATAGAGTAATATATATGTATATATTTTATTTTCAGAGGAGCGTGAATTATCAGAGTATAATAACACAGTAGATACCTCACATCAAGGCCAGGCTTATTTGCAATTACATCCCGAAATGTGGCAATATTTTGGCCAGCAACAACAGCAGGAGACACAATCCTCATCTCAGCAACAACAACAAACATATAAGTTGATGGGCGGCCAAGATGTCGTTCCTGAAACAATTCCCAGTTACCCAGCATCAGCAATGATGCCTGGTGCTGTTTCTTCTGGAAATGTTTATGGTTACCCCTTGGGTGTAGCGTCGAATATATATGACCTATCATCACAGCCTGAAATGACAGAGGAGGTAAAATATCCCATGTATCATACTGTTAGAAAGCATGGGAACTATGTCGGAGACGTTGTTGTCAACGGAGGTGGTCCAGCTTCTATTGTTGTTGGTGGTGGTGGTGGTCCTGTTGACGGAAGTCTTGCTCCAATCGTGCCAGTATCGGATGCCGAGGTTGCTGTTGGAATGAGTAATGGGAATGGAGATGGTCTTGGTGGTAACCTTAATATCAACCTTAACCGACGTCAGTATCAAGGACTTCCTGGGAATGTAAATCAACATCACAATCACCATACAAGTAGTAACTCTATGTCGTCGGCTGGTACTGTACTGCTCACTCCTCGAGAAAGCCAAATGGACGCTGCAAATGATATGACTCCGTTGGGTGGTGTTCCTTCCGTTGATTCGGCAGCAGCTGCTGCGGCTATATCATCATCAGCTCGTAGTAAAGATGGGGAAATATCTCCCGATGAATTATGGAGAAACTACTACCGGAATGTTGGTAGAGACGAGTTTGCTGGAAGCAACAATAATAACGGCGCTATCGTTGATGAAAGTATGGCTGACGGTCGTGGCAGTAAGTATTTGAGTTCCTCGGCTATTGACCCTTACGAGAAAAGAAGTGGTGGAGCAAGTAGACCTATTAACCGTGTAGCCAGTTTCAGAAACAATGGCAATAATAACAATGAGCCAAACGTTAGAAGCAGTCGCCGTGAACAAATGTATCCGGGAAATGGCTACGCGGACTCTGTTGTTAGCGAAAGAGAAAATATAATAGAACCAGCACGATCAGAAATTAATGGATTTGATGATATTGACGGTTCAAGAATGCTTGAACAAGAAAGACGTCTCATGCAGAAAGAGGTAGAACAACAGCAACGATACCGCCAACATCGGCAAGATATCCACAACGGACAACATGGCAGTCCTGTTTGGAAGGAACAACCGACCGGATATTATGACAGCAACAATTTTGTTCATAGGAATGGCGGTCGTGTCTTTTCAGCTCGCAGAAAACGTCATATTGGACCTCATGACAGTGGTGGAATTCAGAGACTCATATCAACAGGTTAGTTTGTGGATTTTCTCAAAATGTTGTGCATTTGAACAAAACTTTAGCAGACATGATTTTCACTGCTGTGTACATCTTTGATCTTTATGCATTACTTTTTTTTTAAACTTTCAATAATGAAAGCGCAGCCACAATATTATTTTGCAGTCCTTTGTTCTGAGGACAACTTTGGTTTGAGTGCTAGTTTCAAAGATCAAAAGTTTTATCTAGCTTTCCGCATTTTAATTAAGTTTTAACCTACCAAAGTAATTTGAAATATTTAAAGCTCATTTGCTTTATCTGACTCTGAAAACTGCATTTATTG
>JAHZMT010000102.1:0-18449 GCA_027743785.1 Sinhomidia bicolor
GGGTGCTCAAACTAGTAAAAAAAAGGAGAATATAGCAAGCAAACAAGCCGAGCACGATAAAGTCCAACTCTGCAAACCCCTCACGCGCCGCGATGAGAGAACACCAAAAAAAAAATCTGATCATGAATCGAAAAAATGATTTTATTCGTGAGTACTGCGACAGCATACTACTGCAGCAGCGTTCCTCAGAAAAGAGACTTTTCTCTCGCTTGAAAATCCAAAGTGGGTAACGTGAGACTAGCTTCTTTTTTTTAGGGTTCACCACGTACCGTACCGCTCGTGTAACTTGAGATTTTATTTTTTACTCACGCACTTGTGACGACGCTGATGCAGCTTTTCGGGTGCACAGTTTTTTTCACAAACACGCTTTTTAAAGAATTGGTATGTGGACAATTTCGGATCTGAACTTATTTTAGCGTTAATCAACAATGTACGTAGAAGATCGCTGGCGTTAATTGATATCGTGGTTAAGATACTTAACGTCCACTTTTATTCTCGTCTGCTGCACTCACAATGTTTCTCTACGAACAGTACAAGTTGCTTTGAAGTACTTGAACCGGAAATGATCTCAGATCTTGATCATGTGTACAAGAACGGTTGTTTATGAAATCGTAATCCTCCCTTGCTAATCATTAATGCTCTTTGGAGTTTACGAGAACAAATTAAACAAAAATAATATTTAAATGGTCATGTACAAAATATCTCAGCTCATTTCATCAAGTTTTCTACGCACCAATTAAAATGCAAATTAGACAGAGAGCTTTGAATAGAAAGCAAGTGCACGGATGGATTTCAGGTTACACACTTACTGTCAAGATTTGAAAATACAACAAACGTTTAAATTCGAAACAGATCTGTAAAGTTGCGTAAAACAAAGCTATTCACGCCTGAGCGGCTTACGTTGTGGGGTAGGGGAAATTTTAATACACCGTTTTTGAATTTAAAAGAGTACAGTTATCCAGAAAACACAACATTGTGATTAAGCATTGAAAATTACGTATGGAGAAATAAAAAACTAGCCATTGTTGCTTTAACTTGCGCGTCTCCAAAAACGCATCCATACGATCTACATTTAAACAGGCGTTTCTCAAAATCTATTACGTTTGTAAGCAAATTTGAAGTGACAATTACTAGCTAGTGTGAAATCTACTTCCGGTCAAACGTTTATTAAAAATTTCAAATGTTTGATCAAATACGTTAGTTCGCTCGCACCTAACTGCACATAATTATACCAGCAGCACAATAGTAGTCAGACATTGCTTGTTGACACCTATTGCTGGCTAAATTGTTTAGCAACATGCGCTTTTGGCGATAAAATACTCAACCCTTAAATAACTTTTAATTTTATTTAAACGTGATTTCTCTCAAAGATTCAATTTACGAAAACGAAGGCGTTACAGGAGAGGTAAGTAAGCTGGCATAAAATTGCCACCAGGTTAGGTAGGCAGTTTTGGTACGATTCATTTGTGCAGATCATTTTAAAGCAAATAAAATTTATCATCACCTTCAACAATTACGTAGCTTCTAAATAGCTTTTAGACAATTAAAATCGTGTGACAGGAGTCCTGTCCATCTGCAAACCAAATGACACAAATTTCCGTGATAAAATGTCTTTCAATCCCTACTGCTAATGTACACTTTTCTCTCGCTGGACTGTTGCTTAGGGATCGTAATGCTGTGAGGTTACAATTTAAAATTATAACCTTTCACTTGACAAAGATTCTGGGATAGAGACCTCATATTTAAGCGCTGCAATTTCACTTTGATATCATTTTCAATTTTAACCCTTTATCATTTTGTTTACCCATTTGTGCTGCAAATTTAAACAACTCACCAATCTTTAATATTTTCATTTGTTTTACACATGCTCACCGTTAAGCCCAACTATTAAAAGCAACTACCAAGTTATGTATGCAAAATCTCTGTTTCCTCAAAAAAAAAAAATTACGTGTCCCATAAAACACCCAATTGAAATAGATAGCTTTTCCGTTCAAAATTTAAAAAAATGCTTTCAGCAAGTTCTTGAACTTGTGTATTCAGCACCAAAATCCAAAAAGCAGAAAAAAAGTACACCCAAATTTCCTTTCTAAAAAAATCCACCGTTGCTAAAAAAAGAGACTAGAAAGTAAATGCCCCATCACGGAAAACGGTACAAGCAAAACACAAACATCATCACAACGTCGAAAAAAAAACCCAATCCACACACAATACCCCATCGGTTACCATGACACTCCATTATCCCGATCACTTATTGAAAGAGAGCAAGCAGAGGGACGAGGATTGGCGGAAAAGCGAACCCTAAGCCCCTCCTGAAAACACGAAAGTAGGACGGGACTCTGCCGTGCACGATGCACTGGCAACCCGTTTTCATTCGCTCGCTCGACGGGAAATTTGGGATGCGGCTCTCTTTTCTCGGGTCTCTCTCTTCCTCTATTTCAATCCATTCCATACGTAATTAATTGTTTGGGGTCTTTTCATTCTCTTCTCTGAGTGCGTTCGTTATCCTCATTATATCTCTTTAACACATTTGTTGACATTTTTTTTGCTGGAGAAATAAGGAAATTTGTTTAGTGCTGTGGTTTTTAGGAAAAAAATATTCACTATTTTCATGTATTCTGATTTGATGTGGACACTATAAACCAAAGCTGATTCATAAGTTTGCTGTTTGGTGTGGTCTGTCTGGATAGTTTATTTTAAAACGAGGCTAGATAGGTAGTTTGCAGCAGATGAATTAAGCTATTTTGTTGCGACAACACAAATTTGCACATTTCAGCAGTTTGATTTGTTCGTAGAGATAAAATTAGCCAGCAGCTTAAACGTGTACAGAAAATTAACGATTTTGCATTCATGTTCCATCAATGGACGCTTTTAAAATCGAGATCGATGGTTCTTTGACCTGTGCAAACGTCATAGAAACTTCATATACTTGGTTAAAAAGGCGTTTAGTGTTTGTAAATTTGACTTTTAACTTGACTTAACGGAAACTCCGCGGATTTAGGTTCTTTAAAAAAACGGGCTCTCCATAGCAACAAGAATTTCTCGTAGTTAGCAAGCAAGGTTGAAATCAGTACAAGTACACATTACCTTGTTCGCTTTCAAATGTAGCGACCCGCAAATTTGCTGGTACGTACAAGTATCTCTATAGCGTCGGTTGCAGTTTCTATCTGTTGAAAACTTGTGATTTCCATTTAATTTATGACCACGGAAAAGTGCATCCGAAACGCTGTTATTACGAGAAGGTCAATAAAGTTAACACGAGTACAGTCGTCGGATGCTCCAAGCAAGAATCGTGACAAATCATCCTGTAAACAGTCGCCAAAAAGATATGCTTAAATAAATCAGTAGCGTTGCTAGTTATCTATCGCATAGTTTGATCTGTTTAAATTTAAAATTTCTGTCAACAAACACCATTTCTCATATTTTGATTGTCTTTCTTATTGTCATGTCTTTGCTCCCCATATATCTGTTCGCTAACTAACTAGCTTCACCGTAAAAATGCTGAATATTTTCTCTTTGAAAATATGCTAAAAATTATGATCAAGTCAAAGGCCATGGAAACAAAGCTAGTGTTGAATCAACACTAGTTTTTTTCTCTATCGCCTTTGGATCAAGTGTGGTATTCGTTTTTTTCTATTTTCTTACGTCTTTAATCAAAGTCATTATTGCCAAATTACGATAAACTGAGGTTATGCACGTAGTAGTCGGAAGTATCCTTAATGCCACAGTTGTAAAACGGGAATAAAAACAAATTTTTAGATTTTTTCTGCTCCAGAAACATGTGCCGAACTATTCAATATGCATTAACACGAATAATTCATCAATAACTTACACAACTCAAAAATAACGTAAACGCAAGCATGAGCAGGACGGAAGGTATTGAAATTCCTAAAGCTGAGTAATAAATAAACAAAAACTGCGAACATCACCCAATTTAGCAAAGCGGAGCAAAGAAAGGAGTAACAATGAAAATGCAGTTAATGAAATTCACAAGATTCAATCAAATGTGCTGCAAATTGAATAGAACGAAATAATCGGGGCAAAGTGTTACTCCGTTAATTTACACTGAACAAAGTGAAAGAAAAACTGTGCTTGCAAACGTGACCATTACGACGTACGAATAGTGGCGATCGTTATAATTAGAGAGAGTGGGGAAAAACATGTGTCTCAACACGAATCGCACGAAATTACGATGCTGAAAAATACACTCTTGTCATTCATTTACGTTTCCGTTAACATAAAATTCTTCTGAAATTCAATACTTTCCCAATAAAAGACAGAAAACATGTGTTATAACACTAATCGCACGAAATTACGATGCTGAAAAATACACTCTTGTCATTCATTTACGTTTCCGTTAACATAAAATTCTTCTGAAATTCAATACTTTCCCAATAAAAGACAGGCCAACTCTAATGAGAACTACGCATGCCACTAGCGTAATCAGTCCATTGACTTCAAATACAATAATATTTTCGTAAAAAATATAAATCGAATTCTTGTTAATTGCGTATTTTGGTGAGATTTTGCGTCACATGAATGGGAGTTTTTATTAAAATACGAAATGGCGAGCGAAATACCACATCTCTTAAAATTGACCTTCTAATTTAATTAATCTAATCTAATTTTGAAAAAATAATAAAACAAGCCAAAACAAAGTGATCGAACTTAAAGCATATACATGTGGGAATACAAACATGAAACAGAAAATTTATTTTTTTGGTAAAGAAATGCATGGTGAAATTTGACATGCACGTTTACTTTCGTAATTTCGTTTTCAGTCTTTTGCAGCTGACCCCCTGTAAATACGCCCCTGATGCATGCGAAAGCGGCATTTTGCATTTCAAAATTTGTTTCCAAAATATATCACATAACTGGGACGATCCGTTTCAAAATTGAGTTTAATTTTCAATTTAAACGCCTCCGATCCCGGAGACAGTCAGACAAACTCGTCTGAAAATTCAAAAAAAGAAATCACCCGCTACATCCTCCCCCCACATCATTATCCATCTGAGAAGAGCGTAACTCTCCACCACGACCGACAACGATCCGTCAGGAACAGAGCAGCAGCAGCAGCAACACGTTCAGTGCAAGATAGTTGAAAAGAAAGGCTGTGAGATAGACACAGTGGGTGGCAATGAAAGCCCCGTGTTGAGCAGCAAATCGATGAATAGAAGAGATGCGTACTCGTAAGCCCGTAGTAATTACGCGATTAATGGGTATAACGTACGTACGTTCCCCCTTCTTATTATTACGTGATTTATTTGTAATATTAAATATTAAATTCTCGGGAGAAAGTGTAATGAGGTGGAGCAGAGCAAAGTATTCCAGTGACTCATCAATGTAGCAGCAGCGTAATGTGGGGAACGTGAGAGAAAGCAGGGAACGGGGTATCATGAGAACCCGATATTTTCTGGTATTTCTTGTATTTTATTTAAATAAGTTTGTTTCTCGTACAAAAAAGGTTAAAATTCTTTTTTAAAAAAACGCAGTCTTGTGTACATTGCTTATCTTCTGCATCATCCAGACAAAAGCAAAATTCAGCGACATAAATTGCAAGTGAGCAGCGCCAGGAGGAAACTGACAAATATCCCTATACTTGGTAACACAGAGCTTGAACCGTCCTTCACGTCCTTCACGTTGTCGCTATGGGGATTTTTAAGAAAAAAAAATCAATTTACACGGCATAAAATTAGCAGGTTATAATAAGCGTTGCACAGGAGCTTACACAATGTGAATCCTCCACCCCATGTTACTCTGAGTGTAGCTGTGGTAATACACAACGTCAGGCCAGGAGCTGTTGGGAGTGACCTCGAGTATAGCGGGCTCGGATCCCTGCTCGCAGCGCAGCTTGAGCGTATTCCTGAATTTCTCAAACGTCTCGTACTTCTCGTCGTTCCGCCTGTCCGTGTGCTCGTGCTTCCAGATGCACAGGCGACCCGCCGCCGTCGGACGGGGCTGTCCGCGACGCGTCACCTCAACGCCCGCCAGAATCCGCGAGTTTGGCGTGTTCTGGGCGCTTCCTCCGATCGGCTGTCAATTCAAACATGAAGCATTAACCCTCAAGTCGTAAAAATAAATATGTTTTTCTGCTTACGTCAGTGCTGACGATGAAGGGATGGTAGGTCTCGAGAGAGTGTGGGTTATTGCCCCCCTCGACCCTGAACGAGTACGTGAGCCCGCGCTGCATGTACAGCTCGGGCGTAACGTACCCGTGTATGTACCAGGCGTACCCTGGATTAGCGTAACCACTGATCCCCTCGTACCCCCGCAGGCCAGCACTAGGTCCTATCCGAGCGTTAAACGTGCGGAGCTTCGCGTCGACGATTTTGAACGGGCCCCACGGTTTCCTACAACAATAACACGTTTAAAATTTTCAGAGCACAGCAACTCGAACGAGTGAGGAAAACCCAAGCTTGGATTAGTTCATAGTGAATACCACTCACGTGCGCCTGCTAGAATCCGGCAGGAGAAAAGGCACACAGGACCCCTCGTCGAGCCGCCCGCCCTCTCCCTCGTCCCCGTCAACGTCCTCCACCTTAACGGCAGCAGCGCTGGAGCTGGCCGGCTTGACGAACTGAATGGTCTTGACGTGCTTGGGATAGAGCCTGTGAAACCCGGGCTCTTTATTCTTCATTATCCGACCGAGTGCCCAGATCACGGGAACAGGTTTGTCGACGGGAATGTCCTTGTCCACGTCGTCGCTCGCTTTTAGCTGCCGCCTGTACTTGATCACGGTGAGGGCTCCTCCAACTCGTCTCCCCTCGAGCACCTGTATCCCGTCCGATTTCCCGAGGTCCGAGTCTCTGCACACGCCGCGCTTGTGCTCCAGGATTTGGGAGCACTGTACACACAATCGGGCATTAAAACATGTCCCCCATACTCATGTAACAAACAATGAAATAAATTGTGTACCGGAGCCCTGGCGTCAATGTTGAAGTCCTCAACGATCCCTTGACCTGTCCTGAGATCCAAGCGCCCGATCGCAACGTCGCCGCCGATCATCTTGGCAGTGTTGTTGTCCCCACTGATCCCGAACCCGAGCCAGTCGTCGTCTCTAGCGAGAGCGACCAACTCGAACGTGATTGTCTGCCCTACAACGTCCCAGCTCACGTGGAAGTCACGATGGAGCGCCATGCAGTTCGGAAGCGTGTACTCGTATTTCTGGAAAGAACGACGAAACGATAAGCAATACGTAGGATAAGAAATTAAAATTTACTGCGATCGTGTTACCAGGTTTTTCCTGAGACTGGGAGGAACGAACCCCGAGTTCTCGTCACTGTTGGGAATGGTGACGTACCCGAGTGCCTTGTCGTTTTTCTTGTCGAACACGGACAGCCAGTGAACAGAGTTGTCGGTAAACGTGAGAGACCCGGGCAGCACAAGCTCGACGTTTTCGTTGTTGTACGAGCGAAGCGGCTCAAAGTATCCCTTCTCATCTGGAATGATCGTAGATGCGCCAGCGCGGAGAGTAGGAACGTGACCCTTGCCAACGACAAAGTACAACTCGACATCATCCGCGGCGTTCAAGTTCAGACTGTGGATCTTGATCGTTTTCGTGTCGATCAGTTCTATCTGGTCTGAGCTGCAGTCGTCGCTCTTCGAGATGAGCGGGGGCAGCGTTTGCGTTGACGGCGGCTCGAAACCGTCCGGGATATACACGTCTCCAAAGTTTTCCTGCACACATTATTTTAAAAGTTATTTTTGTTATATCCCGTTGCTACGTTACGTGGATTGTACTCACAAATCTACTGAGATCATAGACAGCGATCCACTTGATCTCTGTGATTTTCTTGTTGTCTGGCAACGTGAGCGTAAAGTCCTTGTTGTCCGACTTTTGCAGCACGTTCGTTTTCCCGTACTGGTCGGGGATTATGAAACCGTTAGGGCCCGGGCCTGTCCCCGTCGAACCTAAAAAACAAATCAAGTTCGAATTTTGCTTGCTCTATTTGCACCACGAAACGAATGTCTCAAAGAAATCGCACTCAAAAATGATAAATTTTATGTTACCAGCCCAGAAGTACGCATCCTTGCCCAACCCGTCGTACGTGAACCCTTTAATGAGTAGCTCCCTATCGTTAATACTGTACACATACCCGCTCACCGAGTGATGGTACGTCTGCAAAAAACCAAATAAACAAATAATCCCAACTCTTTCGAAATAAAACTTTCGATCACTTACGTTTAATTTGTTAATAAACTGCCCGTAGTGAGGCTGCTGTTCCTGGGTGTCTTCCCCCAACACAAACCCAGCACAGCAAACAAGCACAAGCACAAGATGCATAGTTTTTAAAAAAATAAAAATTTCAACTAAAATTCGTCATGTTTATAAAAAAAAGCTCGAAAAATAAAAATGAAACGCCCAAAAAAAAACGCGAAATACTTCCTAGTTAGTAGAGCAACCGAACGCTTCCTATTTGAGCAGTAGAATGGGCAAAGGAGCGCTTCATGATTCAATTCTTAAGAAGAAAGATCGTACAGCCCAAGTGCTCTGGAATGCGCAAACAAAAGAAACAATCTGGAGTAGAATACGCCTGAATGACAGGTACGTGAGGATTATTTTATGACTTGTATGCGCAGGATTGAGACTGATTTTTTTTTTGGAAAGTGAAAACGAGAGAGTCAAGGTGTCGAGTATACACACGTACGTACCTGTTGATTATGTGCAGCTACATACATACGTGTAATGCAATCAGGGACGAGTACGCTGTAGGGTACGCAGCAAGCATTGATGAGATATCTTGAGAAGGTACGCGTCTTCAAAGTGTGTTACGATATTCGTGAGAAATACATTATATGTACAGTACACTCATGTGAAAATAACGCAATAGTAGCAACAGTGTAATTTTTTTAATAGGAAAACATGTTACATAAACGATTAAACACGGGGCAACCCGACACAGTACAATAAATTACTTCTTCTGCCACTTGAGCAGGTTCCTCTGCGGCAGCCCGCTCCCCTTCCCCAGCACAAACTTGCCACCGACGATCCCGGGCACGGTCTCCCTCCCCTCGTGGTAGAACTTGCAACCCGCGTTCGTGCACCTCGTCGAAAACTTGCAGTACGCCGGGTGGTAGAACGTGCACCCCACGTTCTTGCAGTTCGGGAAAAACTTGCAGGTCCCGGCGACCGGCTTCGGGATCGCTGCCGCCGCCGTGTTTTTCGGTTTGTACGAGTGCTTGTACGGGCACGACGCGTTCTTGCACAGCGCGTCAAACTTGCAGAACACTACCGGGTGGCTGTACTTGCACGTCGGCTTGTACAAGCACAAACTTCCAAACTTGCACGGGATCTTTGCTGAGGTTATCGAGTTCGCTGATGCTTGGAGTATCGGGGATATCAGGATCGGGGGCGGCTTCTGCACCACCGTCGGGTTTATTATCACTGTTGGTGGGGTGCTAGTAGTAGTCGTCGTCGTTGTCACCAACGGCTGCTTCTGCAACGGGAGCACTGCTGCTGTTGCTGTTGTGTTCGCAGGTGCTTGAGTGGGTGGGTCGGAGGCTTCCGCCGCTGACTTGAGCTGCTGCTGCTCCTCCGCGTTAGCTCGCTTCTTCGCGTTGTGACGCTTCACTAGCCGTTCTCGCAGGTCTGGGTTTTGTTGTGGTGGTGGTGGCGGTGGTGGAGGTGATACTTCTTCCTCCTCATGCTGCTGCTGCTCCTCCTCCTCCTCCTTCTCGTCAATTTCCGGAATTGGCGAATCCTGCTGAAGGATGAGCTCTTCCTCGTTGTCTTCCTGCTGCTCGTTCTGCTTTGGAGAATTGCTGCTGCAGGAATTGTTGTCGTGAGTGCTGCTCTGCTGCGAATCGCTACGTGCTTCCTCCCTCCCCCCGCTCTCGTCTTCTGACAGCTCCTCTTCTTCGCTCGTGTCATCGTCCTGGATCCTTATTCGGATCCGTGGGATCATCAGGTCGTCTGGTTCTGGTTGCTGCTGCTGATGCTGCGTGCTCGTCGTCGCCGATGCTACGGACGAGTGCGGGGATGATGGCTGTTGCGCATGCTCTATTATCATAAAAATACTCATTATTACACGTTCACCAAAATATTTTGAAATAAAAAAATCAAACTCACCAAACACATCACCCCCACTATCCTCACTATGCGGATTATTAAACCGCGCCGGTGGAGCAGCTTTCTTGGATTCCTCAGGGTCATATTTCTCTAGCATGTAGTCGTCAGGGTCGTACTCCTGATCGTTAGAGACGTCACCCTCTAGCGTGACCGTTATGTTCTCGTGGAAGTACTGCTCGTTCGTTGACCTGCCCCTAACGCCTAATCTCTCCTGAATGCTCGTCACCACTCGCTTTCCTAACCTATCTTTAACGGACCTTCTCGACGTCGACGCTGACGACTCAACCTCCTTACTCTCTCGAACACGAGAACGCTCGCTTAATTTCCTCTCAACCTTCCTGTCTACCTCTATCTTACCGCCAGACTGCTCGTGCTTGTACACGTCTGCGTTCGCCTCGCTTACCGCCTTCAGCAGCAGCTTGCTAGGCTTCTCTACTATCTGTCGCGGTTTTGCCGTCTCTACCTTCACTACTGCGCTAGCTAGCTTCGGGGGGTCGTTTGACTTTATTATCGACTCAATCTTCTTCTTCACTACTACTGAGGATAAGAGTTTGCGTGGTGGTGAGTTTGAGTTTGAGCGTGTCGTTGTTACTTTTTGGTGGCGAGGGCGGTCCGGCGACATGTCCGGTCTTCTTCTGTTCAGCAGTCTCTCGAACACGGACGTGCGTGCCTTGTAGTTGTCGTGGCGCTGGAGGCTCACTGGGGACCGAGATCGTCGCTTCTGCTGCTCCCGGGGTGGGGTTCTCGACAGCGGGTGCTTCTTTGGGGGACTTGGCGGTGGGGATGAGTGCGACGTTGTGCGGGAGAGTGGGTGCTTCTTTGGCGGTGATGACGCTCTCTGCTTTCTCTTTGGAGAAACTGAGCGCTGGTGGGGAGACGTTGACTCGCGGCGAGTTGTTGGCGACAAACGTCTTCTGGGCGGGGAGTCCTGAGGTGGTGGGGATCGTTTCCTCGTCTGCGACAACAAACGCTCTTTCGTCGGCGAGCTACCCGACGGCGATTTAACACCCGACCTCTTTGGAGATCTCCTTTTGTGAGAATGCTGAACGCTGCTACTACGTGGCGGGGATGATCTTCTCACCGGTGACCTACTCCTCGACTTGGACCTTATCGGTGAGATTTGGCGCGGCTTCGGTTTCGACTTTAGCAACTCTGACCTCATTTTCTGGAGCTTGTCCTCTTGCGAGGACACTGGCGATTTGGCTCGTTTTTTAGGCGATTTTGGGGTTTCCAGTACTATCGGGGCTGCTGTTGGTTTCTTCTTTGCTGTTTCCGCCTCGGCGGATTCGACCACCTGCTTCTCGCGCTTCTTCTTCTTCGTTGGTTCGGGTAACGTGGCCTCCGGTTCTGACGGTGCGGCAGCTTCCTTCTTGCTCGCCGTGGTGTCGTCCACGTTGCTGCTGCTCTTGCGCTTCTTCGACTGCGCTGCTGAAGGCGCTTGCTGTGCTGTCGTTGAAGAGGCTGCCGCTGCGGTGACCTGTAGTAAACGCTTGATTAAGAAACCGTGCTAGTTAAACTTGGAAAAAATCGCGCTGAACTAACCTCCTCGAGCTTCTTGAGCACATGCGTCAACCAGCCAACGAACCTGTGCGTCTGATCGCCAAGGAACAGGTTCAGATCTGACTCCATCTGAGGTGGGTTCCTCCTGTTCGCTATCAGCACCATTATGTAATCCTGAAATTAAACGTTAATACAATTAGAAGAAGCAGCGAGAGAGGAAACTAATCTCATCTCAATCAACAATCCAGCTTACCGGAAGTTCTTCGTCGACGTGCACTCCCAACTCGACAAGCTTCGCTTTGATGGCAGCTCGGACCTTCTGACTTACTTCGAGCTCCATTTTGAAAATATTTCTTAAAACTTTCCCAACACCTGATTCCTTAGAATTACTCGTTGGGATTTTGAGAAATAATGTTCAGTTTGGAATTGAGCGCTACTCTAATTAACTAAACTCTAAAATGATAATAAAAACATGGAATTTTAATAACGGGAATAAAACAACTCGGTTGTTAATTGTGTGGTAATTAATTTAGCTGTGAGCTAATTGCAAAATGTCAGTCAGGAAAATCGGGATTGTTTTTTGTATGTTTTCGCTTCGGCAAAACAAACAGAGAAGAGCTGCTACTAATAATAGAACCAACGCTACTCGTAAATCGCGCGTCTTTGTTCTCATGCGGTTCTACTCTATGGTATGCATGTTGTGCATGTAAAGCAAGTTACCACGATTTTGATCGTATTCAAGTACTTTACGTTTACAAGCTACTCTCCGAGCTAGAGCTATTCAATTGCATGCAATACGATCACCACCCACCACCGCCCAGAAACAATAAGATCAAATCGCAATAAATTTTAAATATGTTTTATTAATTAACTATACCAGAAGAAAGATTTAATAGCTACATAGAGAGAAAATATACTTATTACAATATAAATTTCCAGACGAAACAAAACTCTGTACAGCAATAAATACAAGCGGATCTGTACAAAAATCCTCCAAATGCTTTAATAATATTGTATATGACACAAACAAAGTATTTAATAACCTTCCTCCGTGTTTCCTTCTCCTCCACAAAACTAAAAATAAAAATCGGTAGTTTAATTAGTTTCCTTTTTCTTACTTGGCACATAATTTAATTTCAACAACAAAAATAGTAAGTTGCTAATCTCAATTTATTTTTTAATATAATTAAGCACCTACACATTACTATCTTACATTACTACGTTCCTCTCTGACTTTTCTACAAATTCATTTTTACGCTTATTGCACGTACACTATAAAATAGCTGCCATATTTAATTATGTAAATCGATGGATAACGTTACGGTTTTAAATGCATGAACAACAGTTACATGTTCGTTGTTGAGGAGAGAAAAAATGCAGTTTTATTCATATTTCATATAGGCCGTACCACAAAAACACACGGGGCTTTTGTAGTTTATTGTTATTTTTGGTCTCCAGAGTTGCCATGGAATGGAAGTGTTTTTTTTTCACACACAGACTTAACTTGGTCTCTTTGGTCCTCGTGTTGTGTTGTATCGTGGAATGGAAGTAATCATGAAAGAAATTGAAAAAAGAAACTATTTACAGCTGAGTTGCTTTCTTCCGTTTGAATAACCCTAGCAACCCACTCCCTTCACCGCTACCCTTCTGATCACGCTCGTGCTTTCCCTTCTTGTTCTTCTTGGACGAGCTGCCACCGTCGTGGGTGTCGTGGGGCGCTAGCGGGGACGGTGATGAACTGTGAAGTCCTTGTTCGTTCTCGCTGGAGCTGTTGTGGTCGTGGAACGTGCTGTTTGGGGACTGCTGCTGCTGCTGCAGCGTCAGACCGGGTGGTAACGAACCGCTGGACCTGGGACTTAGCAGTGGTGCTCCCGGCGATGACGGCGAGAGCGTTGGACCTGCGATTGATTGAAGAAAATCGTTAAAAGAAACCTTGCACCCGAGATAAAAACAAAATTCTACGCGCAAGCTACCAAACCTACACGAAAAAAACGAAATCTAAAAACTAACCCGCCACCACGACAAAGAAAACAAAATCCCGGAAAAGAAAAAACACAAAAAAAGGAACACAAACCTCTGCTGTACACCAAACTACTTGGAACTACACTACTACTAACAACACTAATGGGGATGAAATCCCTGGATAAACTTGATGAACCTCTGGAGTGGTGGAGGAATGGCTGCTGGTAGTTGACCACGTTGTTTATTCTATTAGCACCGAACAAGTGGGTTTGTTGAGACACCTGCTGAGGTTTGAACGTGTTCTTCTCCTGCAGCGTGTGAATGTTACGAGGTAGCGGGGCTGGATGATGGGACGGATACAACCCGTACGAACCTGCTCCTGCCGCCGGGGGTTGAACTAACGACTCTGGTTTCTGAACGTAGTAGCGCTGCGAATGCGATGCTACACGAACGAAATGGTTTTTAAACATATTTACACGCATGCAACGGGAAAATACTTGGAGGAACACCAAGGCAAACCTCGGACGGCACGTATTTTATTTTTTTACAATTTTTACACACACGTAAAGCAACACCACACACAAAAAAAACACAGATAGAATGGTTTTTTGATTTAAAAAAGAAGATGACACTTACTTCTGTCAACGGACACGGGTCTCTGCTGAGCCTGTTGCGCCGCCTGCTGCTGTGTAAGGAAATACTGTTGATTATCAATCGTATCGGTGGAAGAGCCGTTATGCTTCATAGGGGAGCGTCCGTTAGGCTCGGGTAACACGATACTACTGCTCCGCGGTGGGATTGGTGGCTTCGCAGCGGCTGACGATATTGCGCTATTGCGCAGCGTCACCGTTTCCGTCGACGGAAGGTTCTCCTGCAACGAAAGAGCGAAGAGGAATTTAATACACGAGTAAAACGCAGTAACAAACGAACGCCGGAAAAAAACGATAAGACGACAAAAAGAAAAAAAAAAGAAAACTCCACCTCGTGGTTCGCGTAAATGGGTTCTCTAGACCTGGGCTGTTGCAGGTTACCCCTGGGTTTGGGTTTCCTAGCAACAACAAACTCATCCTCATCGTCAGTGCTAGTAGAGTCATACTGCTTTTTAGGGGGCGGTGGTGGAGGTGGCATCAGCGTTCGCGAAGACTAACGACACACGAAAGCATATGTAAAAAGCATAAAAGAAACGCTGCAAAGTAAAAAAAAAATGGAAGCCACACCCAAAGTTGGTGGCTTGCATGGTAACCTAGCTTCCATTGAAAGAGCTAGGCTACCCATTCACCAAGGCCATGGAGACAAGTTTATTTGTTCCCATGATTTTTGGGCACAGCGAAATACCGTTAAACACTAACCTCTTCAAGAGCAGAGCTCCCCCTGACAACGAGCTCGGCGTCGCCACTGCCATCCTCCATCCTCTCGAGCTGGTTCTTGGGCTCGAGAGCGGCATGAAAGTTGATTTTCTTGACCCACCCGTCCATCATCTCGCGAGTCTCAGCAGCAAAGAGGAACTCGCTCCCGTCGGTAGGCTTAACCCGGAACACGTACTTCCGCTTCGTGTAGTCAGTAGCAACCTCGCACTTTGCCTGGTACACGCTGATGGGACTCGAGCTGCCAACCTTGCTCATCTCGTTCCAGTGTCGGCAGCGTCGTGCGACGACGTGTTCAACAGACGGAGCGACTCCGACCTGGACAGTGGGGATGACGTGCTGTTGTCCGGAGTTTGCGAAGATGACTGCTGCTGTTGGGCTATTGATGTTTGAAAAAAAACACTTGCTTATAAAACCCGGGATGACGAAAAAAAAACAACCGTACACACACAGTAATGAAATTGAGTAAACGTTAACAGAAAATAATTTCATTACAGTTGGTGTACATAGAATAGGACTACGTAATGAGAGGAACTAATAAACGGATAATAATAATAAAAAAATAAACTCACAACTCCCACCAGATAAATGTTCAAGCGAAGGTGGAGGCGTAAGAGTAATTTGCTTTAAACCGTTACTAGCAGCAGAATCACGCGTTGGAGTAGTTGGTTCAGAGCCTGAATTTTATACATTATTAGCCATGCAGTTACGCATAAAAAAATTAAAATTCATGCAAGTAGTGAAGATTAAAAACAGAGCAAACCGTTAAAATTAATTTAAAAAATACGAAAAAAAAGAGAGTCCCCCGCGAAAGAGAACCAGAGAGAGCACCCGAGAGAAAAAAAGAAGAAAAAACTCACCTCTCCTCCCGTCTTTCCCAAAGACAAACGACCCGAACCGGGTGTTGCCAAGGAACCCACCCCGACTACCACTACGATTCTCCTCAACATCCCTAGGAGGAGCATCCCCTTCCCGTTTCTTATTAATCTCCATGGTGAATCCGCTCGACCTCTTTCCTCTTCATCATCTCAACACGTTCCCTCTCGAGCCGTTTGTTCTCTACCTCGCGTTCCTCCCTCTCCCTCGCCTGCATAGTCTCCCACGCCTCCTCGATGAGTGTTTTCCGGCGGAGAGCGTCGACCCGAGTCTCCTGAGCCTCGAGAGTGTGAACAAACTCCTCGTGCTCGCGGATAAGTTCCTCGACCTCCCGGATACTCTCCCCAAGCTGTATATTCTTCAGCTCTGGCTCCTTACCGCTGAGCCACTTGTCAAACTCGTCCAGCTGAACGAGGTAGACGCGAAGATCAAGGTTCTTCTCGAACAGGTCGTTCCGCTCTTTAACAACGTTCTTGAGATACGCCCACCTCCCGCTCAAAACTTTAATTTTCTCGTTGATCTCATCGCCCATGAAGTGGCCCTTCCTGACGAGCTCGTTCCCGCGTCCCACGAACTCGTCGACACCCCGAAACTTTTCAATCTCTTTGAGGTAGCTCTTGTTCTTCGCGACGCTCGCCTCGGCAGCGGGCACCGTTCTCCCGAGCTCACCGCTCGTCACTTTGGCGACGAGCTCATTGACGAACGCCATGAGCTCAGTGTACTTGTCAAAGTACGCCTGAAGATTCTCAGCCTGGTTCAGCTTATCCCCACGAGACCGAGTCCGCTCCACCAGCTCCGTCCACGCGTTCATGCACGCATGCAACTTGACGTTAAGATGCTCGCTCGCGTCTGGAAACAACCCGCGCAGCCTGTCCGCCTCCGACTTGACCTCGTTAACTTTTGCCTCGACGGGTTTGAGGTCGTTCTCGAACACGCCATGCCGACGAATGAGTGACTGAATAGACTCCAGGTCGTGCCCGTACTCCTCCGAGCACACTGCGCTGTACTTTTCATTCACCCACGAAATCGTCTCGTCCGCAGTCCGGTCAAACGAGTGGACCTTTTTCCACAAAAGCAAAAACGTCAACACGAGAAAACACACGCAAACACAGACACAAAAAAAATGACAACAAACCTGTTTGGCCCCTTGTAGAGCCTCCAACCGCGCAGCAGCCAACTCCTTGAACTCATCCCAGAGAGACTTGACCTCAGCAGCCCTGACCTTGATCTTATCGGGTTCGGGATATCCTTCCTCGACGAGCTCGTCAGCGAGGTTCTGAACGACGGCGGCCCTGCTCTCCTGAACATTCCCCATGAAGCTCTCAAACTTCTGAATGAGAACCTCAACATGATCGACATCCTTCCCGTAGTCCTCGCTGCCAGCAATGTTCATGAGCTCGTTAATCCAGTCGCAGGCCTCGCCACACGCGCGATTGAACTCGTAAAACTTTTTGGCGTCGAGAACTTTACACCGCTTCTTGTCCAGATGTTTCTGCAGCTCACTGTACTCCCGCCGGACCTCCTCAATCTTCTTTTTGATGTTAACCTCGTCAAAGTGCCCCCTGCCAACGAGTTCCTCCCCGCTGCCACACACCCGATCGATACGCTCACTGAACGCGCCAAGGTCGCGCTGAAACACCTCCAACCGCTTCAGCAGCCCACTAACGTTCTCGTGTTCCTTGAACTCGACGTTGCGCGTGTAGTTGCTCTTCTCGGCCATCCAGCTGAGCAGCTCGTTGGCCTCGTCGTAAAACGACTGACTGACAAGGGAGTCGGCGAGCCTGAGCCTGCGCACAGCAGCAGAGTCCTTGAGCTCCCTGAACCGGTCGGTGAGGTTGCCGATGCTCTCGGAAATCTGGTCGCTGGCAAAGTGCTGGCTCCGGACCATCCCAGAAGCGCGAGTACTGAGAGAGCTGACGACTGGTTCATGAGAGATGATCTCGCTCTCCAACTGATTATGTTTCTTCTGGAGACTCTGAACCTGAGTGAGGTTGGCGCCGAGATCAGCGTCCTCACCAACTCCGACAACGCGTTCCCCAACCCAGCTCAACTCCTCCTCAACGTCGCGGAGAAACTCGTAAAACTTGTAAGTCTCGTCAAGATTCTCGCGCCGAATGTGCATGGGTTCAGAGAGAAGCTCGTACCTGGACTTGATCCCATCAACGCGTTTCCCAATCTCCCCAGCCATGTAGTGATTAGCTTTAGCGAACGCGTCTGCAGTTTTCCCAACCCCGCCGATAACATCAGCCTTGTGATTAAACTCTGCCTCGAGATGCACCCACTTGTTGATAAGAGCCTCGACGCTCTCCAGGTCACTCCCATGATCCTCACTCTCCAGCTGATTCTCCAACTCGTCCATCCACTGATCAATATCGTCAAGGTTCTGGTTGAAGAGAAGCGCCTGGTAGCTCTCCTGCAGCCTCTCCCGCTTCAAAGCGCTCGACTCCATCAGCTCCTTCCAGATGACTCGCAGGTTCTCGATCCTCTTGTGTATCTCAACGCTGAACGTGTGCAGAGCGTTCGACTCGTCCTCGAGGTTCAGCAGCTCCTCAGACCGGAGCACCACGCTGCTGACGCGGTTCTCGTTAGCCTTGACCTCACTCTCGAACGCAGCGTGCCGCTGGATCTTGCTCTGCAGATTGCTCATGTCCGAGTAGTTGTCATCCGTCGCTATTTTCAGC
>JAHZMT010000103.1:0-15725 GCA_027743785.1 Sinhomidia bicolor
GAAAAAAAGTAAACCCCTTTCTTGATTATTCATTTGGTTAGTCTTAAGTATGTCGAAAATCATTTAAATCGGAGATGTGATTTTCAAAAAATGATTCCACCCGAAAAACCTCATTGTATCTTTGTAGCCCTGCTGGATTCCGTTCTTCCGTCTCATCGGTAATCGGATGTAAGTTTAGAAGCGTTTATATATAAGCTCATATGCACTTTATATTTTATACTTAAATGTATCATTGTATGTATTTGAAAGCCATTAAAAATAGTCAAGTAATTTATTTTCATTTATATAGTATATCCAGTAGCAGGTTTAATGGGGAAATCTGCAGCGTTTCTAAAGAAAGTCTTCAAGGTTCTGACAGAAAATAAATTTCAGCAAAAATACGATCGATTAACCGTACCAATTTCCTGGAATGAAAATGTAAGTTTTGTAAAATTGTACGTGATCAAAAGGAGCGAACAAACTGGCTGGAAAGTATAATATTTTTAATTCTTGGTAGTTGTTTTCCTCCAAACGTCCTCTGAACATTGGCTACTTCACTAATATTGACTATTTCCCAGTTATCGGTGATATCGAACAAGTGGTTTTAGACGCAAAGCTGGCGATGGAATCGGCTGGACACAATCTTATCCCAATAGATCCACCCGACGGTTATCAAGTAATGAAAGTTTTTGCGGATTTGGTATATGCTGATGGTGGAAAGGCTATCTGCAAAATCTGGTAAATAAAGGTAGACTGTAGTGTGTTCATTTCACGCAAAATAATCCTCATGGTTTGCTTTCAGTCAAATTTTTTCAGATTGAAGTAAATTGCATACCTAATCAAATAAATTAGAATTTGTATCAGAGTTCAAGCTTATAGCATCGCTTGTTGGATTTTGTAGGAAAGATGAACCGATTGCAGAAGCAGCCGTATTTCATTTCTTACTTAGCTGGATACCAAAGCATATAAGAAAATTGCTGGCGAAAATCATGAATTTACATTGGATTCCTTTCTTTCATTCTCCTCGTGTAGCCACCTTGTTCCGAGGTTTACACTTAACGCTTTTTACTAATTTCAAGCATATTCCAGCATGTAACACATTCCAAGATAAACAACGTAATTTTTATAAACTGTACTAGGGGGCGCAGAACAATCCAGTAGTTTGATGCGGGCTATGAAGGAAAGAAGTGATCTTTTGCAGAACTTTACCAAACAGTGGGAAAAACATCATTTAGACTTGGTACTTTGTCCAACGTTTCCTCTCCCGGCACCTCCAGTTGAATACGCCGGGTACTTGAAACGTAAGCAAATGCACAAGCGATGTTGTTGTACAGACAAATTTTTGTTTTTACAAAAGGTTGAGAAGTTATTGAAATTTAACTAATTGACGGAATAGCTGCCATCGTCCACACATTGACATATAACATGTTTGATTGGCCGGCTGGCGTGGTCCAGTTTGGAACTGAATCCGGGAAAAGGATAAACGAGCGCGAGTACTGTACCAACGGAGACTTTCTCCTGAAATGGGCGCTAGACGTAAGAACTTTAAATGAATCAACGATAAGGTCAATAACATGCACATTATTGCCGCTTACAACAAGCTTTTTTTAAACTGTGTTTACTTTCAGGCAGCAAAGCATAGTACAGGGATGCCTATTTCTGTACAACTGATTGCACTTCCTTTCCACGAAGAAGTGATTTATAAGAGGAATGATGGAGTTAGAAGAAACGAAAAGATCAGCATCATCATAATTAATTGACTTGTCTAACTGTTTTCTTTGATTATTTGTCAATTAAGCTTTATGCATTTAACCGGAAGTATTTAGCCTTTGAATAATTAAATAATTTTTATTTTTTTGTCAACAGCGATATTATACGAATAGTAATCACAAGTAATAAGTAATTTATTAAAACAAATTATTTTCTAGTCAGTACAGTAGTACCTGAGTTTATTCTGAGAATGTCAAATAAAAAAGCCTTTGTTTAATTCAATGCCTTTGTTTTCGCGTTAGGCGTTAGCGTTTTTATTGTGTATGTATTATGTGGCATGGCAGGAAATCCAATCGCACTATGCCCCATAAGAGAAATAGTGAGTAGAGGGAGAAGTGCAAATTTTCAAATTTCGTCCTTTTGGCTTTATAGAATGGCTTTA
Organism: Sinhomidia bicolor; assembly: GCA_027743785.1. NCBI lineage: Eukaryota > Metazoa > Arthropoda > Collembola > Entomobryomorpha > Entomobryidae > Sinhomidia > Sinhomidia bicolor. Next base: position 2,132 of record JAHZMT010000103.1, read on the forward strand.
GGTTTAGACTAGTTTGCTGTGATTTTAAATAAAATTGTTCACTGATTTTAAATCTCTTATTGAATCTCTTTAAACAAAGCCTGTGAACGAAACTTGTCTATAAAACAGAATTTTAAAGTTTTTAAAGCATCTTTGGATTAGGCTTCTAAAACTAGTCAATTGCAATGAACTTTTTAAAAAGTCAACTACCTACTAAATAACGATAACACCACGCCAAGCAGTGTTGCCAGCTTGCTTGCAGTTCCAGTTGCAATTTTGCAACTTCATCCTATTTACTTTGTGTACTGCTAGTACTTTCACTAGAGTGAAAAATAAGAAATTTACCCGGTGCTGTATTGCTAATTGTTGACGTTGCGTTAGTGTGTCAATGGGTAGTGGGTGAACAGTGTAACTAGTGACTAGTTGGAGTTGGAAACACACCTCAGCTGAGTGTGTGTAAGCCATATTAACTATGGACTTTAATAGACCACCGAATGGCCCTCCTGGGCCAAGTGATTGTAGCAATTGTTGTAGTTGCGGGTGCAATAGTGGGATTCATCAGTTACGTTTATCTGCTAAACGAAGACGGTATTATATAAATCTGTAAAATATTTACTTGTTTTTGGTCGGATAAAGGGTTGTGGTTTTGAACAAGTGCCTTTTAACTGGTTTTGTCGCCTTATTTGTTCTTACAGGATTGACGAACCGGACGGTGACCCAATTTTTGTATGTAACAATTGTAATAATTGTAGAATGCATGCAGAAGAGCCAGTCATTGCCATGTTTCAGGAAGCTGTCCTCGTTAATGAATCTCAACAAACTCGACATGAACAAGAACCTCAAGGTCAAATTATTCCTGTTCCATTGGTAGAAATTAGTGTCATTGGTAATACCGTTTCTCCCCCGCTTCCAGCATCTTTGCAGTCACCAAGAACACCTGGGCCTAGTTCGACAAACAGCAGTAATAACGCGTTAGCAAGAGTAGATGAATTTGGTTGGCAAGAAAATCGATCTGCGTTGACTGCAAGAGCTGGGTATCTACTCAATAATTCCCGAATGAGTGATGTAAAGTTTTTGGTTGGAGAATCAAAAGTGGAAATTTACGGACATAAAACGTTGTTGGCATTGGGATCTCCTGTTTTTGAAGCACAGTTTTTTGGTTCCGTTGGATCTGGTTCATCTGTCGATGCAATTGAACTTCCTGACATGGAACAAGAAACATTTCTCATGTTTTTGAAGGTAACAACTGAAATAAATGTTTCACTTATATTATACCCTAACTTATCCATGAATTATATTAACTTATTATTTGAGAAACAAAATGTTTTTCTTATCGTACAGTATTTATACACGGATGAATTAGAAGGCTCATTAGATTACACTCAACTGTTATGTCTACTTCGTCCTGCCAAAAAGTACATTGTTCCTCATTTAGTTGACAAATGTTCTGACATCTTAATGACAGAACTAAAACCGGAAAACATTTTCCAGATTTTGCACCATGCACAGTTTTATGAACTTAAGAAACTTGAAGGTGCTTGCGAGCGTTACATTGACAGGTGAAATCCTTTTTTTTGAATAATACATTCATGAGTAAACTATTTAACTTACAGTGAAATCAAATAAAAATGAATGACTAATATTTTTTAAACATCAGGAATTGTGAAGCAATTGTCGGATCTGAAGAATTTATCAACCTTGGAAAAATTATACTTACAGAGTTTTTGAAACGAGATGGATTAAACATAAACGAAGAGACTCTGTTTCAAGCAGTGCTGAGGTACGCTGAACTCTCATGATATGATGATAAAATTACTTGTATTATTTTTTTATTTTTTTTATTTGAAACCTAGTTAAAGTAATATTTTCATGATTTCAAAATTTCATAGGTGGGCGACGGCGGAATGCCAAAGAAGTTCTATTGAAGCAAACTATGAAAACCTTCGGTTGGCGTTGGGGGAATGCTTAAAATTAATTCGATTCCCCACGATGAAGAAAGAAGAGTTTGCATCTGTTTTTGAGACTACAAGTATACTTAGTCCAGAAGAAGCCTGTTCTGTGTTTGTCTTTATGTGCAAATCATCTCAAAACACGTAAGTTAAGTGGTCATTCAAGTTGGCTACGCGCACAGTTTCATTCAGGAGTTAAATCCTTTCAGTATTATGCCATTATTTTTATTATATTTTTAAGATCGCCACCAGCACTAATGTTTCCTACCATGAAACGAGCATTTGCTCCACAGCTTTGCATTGTCAGTCGGTTTGCTGGAGAACCTCAAGAACATAGTCTGAACTACCGGAGTGGTGAAATATACAACTATCGTATCCAGTACGTAAATGTGATACAAATATTATCATGAGTTGCTCTTTTACCTTTGTTATATAAACAGTACTTCAAATTAATAATTCTCAATACTTTCTTCTTTGTACAGCTTCAAGGTAGATCGACACATCTACTTGAAGGGAGTAAACATTTTTAGCATTCGATGTGGGCCTCAGGTTATATATCATGGACACAAAAGAGACTTCAATGGAGCATTGTATTTGTACGAAAAGGGGTTGCACTCTTATAGTGGGCGAAAACAATTCAATAAGCAAGGTTCTCTTGAACCAGATGAGTCAGCAATATCAGTAAATGGTGTTGGGAGAAGGCAGTACTATCCAGTATTGTTCGATTCAGAACTTCCGTTAAGACCAGGAAAAACTTACAATGTTTGTGTAGTGGTTTCCGTGAATAGTCATTCATATCCCGCTCAGCCGTAAGTTTTACGGTTTTTTGTACAACTTGTCTTATTTTTTAAAATGCTAGATGCTGAAATTATTCCTTTCTATCCATTTATTTTTTTATATCTATAGATTACATACGTTCGTTGGGACAAGTGAGAGGAACAAGAGTTCCGTTATGCACTCACAGGACTTGCCAATCAACTTCACGTTTCTTAATTCATCTGACGGAAGTGTTGGACGATTTACTTCTGCTCAGATTCCAGAATTAATATTTTGTCTGTAAAAAGATTTGATTTACAATTTACAATCATTTTTCTATCTGTCGAAATGGAACTATTGCTGCTTCATACATTTTCATATAAAAGCACCCGAGCCATTCAAAAACTTGGAACTGTACAAAGTAATTTCATACGGCATAGTTTTTAGGGGAAAAACGAGTGGAATAACATAGTTTCAGTAATAAGGTTTGTATAAACCTAGCAGTAATTTCATTTAATGCTTATAGGTTTGTACTTAGTGTATAAATTTCTTACAATTTCATTTTTATTTATTTTTAGTCGCAATTTATAAGTTCAGATCTTATGGAGTAGTAATATATGTATTATCTAATACTTGTTTAATCACTTGACTTACTATTTTTTAAATTTTTAAGGAGCAAAAACGAATATATTCCTATCTACAATATTTTTTACCGCTGTCGTTCGCAAGATAAAGCAGTGTTTTCGAAATTACATTTTGCTATTTTTAAATATTCATTATTTTTTAATTAAATTCATTATGTACATATAGTAAACGTTTATTGGTAGGTTGATTGCCTTCGGCAGTTTCTTCAGAGAAATAATGAAATGAAAATAAGTACTGAAAGCGCTATGAAATATATATATATATTGTACTCTTTTTGTACGCTATAATAATAAAAATTAAAATAGAACTTTTATGATATGTATTCAATAATAGTCGTATATTTCTTATTAAAATATTTTTTATCAAGTTATTCTTTTTTGAAATATCGACCATTATTACCCACATAAATAACTATAGTTAGTACAATATTCACAGTTAAGTAGCTATAAATCGCGTAATTGGAACTATTGGAAAATTGGAAAACGATGATAGAAATCATGTAATCAACGTTCTCGTCTCGCTATTCATTAATGTAAATTACAAATGCATAACAAAGTATCTCATTCATACAGTAAGTTATTATTACCTGGTCTCATCCATTTATTTTCCCCATTTTATATCAGTTTTTCACACAATTTCGCACACATATGCATATTATTAGATGAGTAGAACCTTTTATTTAAAGCCCTCAGCTAAAACCAGTTTTTAGAATCAAAATAGGGATAGGACAATAATAATGATGGGGTGTGATGTTTTTGCTGTTGCTGCTGTAGGCAAGGGGTGGGTGTACGGTACGACATGACGACAACGACGGCAGATAGGATAGGGTTCATATAAAAAGTAAGTAAAAAACACTTTATAAGCTGAGCTTGAGGTTGACCAGATGATTTTTGTTAGCAAACAATACATTACGTATATCCCCATCTGATCTGATGATGATTCATGTGCTTGTTTTTTACTTCCTCTTCTTCTCCTCTCGCTGCTCTGCTGAGGATGCTGCTGCTGCTGCTATATAGAACTTGTTCTTCTCATCTCATCTGTCTCTTCTCTCGCTCTAAATGGGATTCTGCATGCATTGCAAAAATATTGTTGTTGCAAATTGCAAGTTGCAGCCCATAAAAGTATATTAATACGTTATAATAATAATATTATATGATAGCATTGAGCTGCTATTATCAATCGTAGATTGATTGATAAACCCGTTATAATAATAATAGTATGCTTTTTGCACGTTGATAGCACGCAAGCCTTACTACAATCTGTTAACTAGTTATCAATATTTATGTAATTTTCTGCTGACGCTTACACTTCAACAGTTTTTTAAAAAAAAGTGGTGTAAATTTTTGTGGCTTTCATCTTGGTTGGGATACATTCATTTTTTTAAAAAAAAGTTTGTATGTATTACATTGTGTCTTATTAGCTTTAATTGGGAAAAATCTGGTGGTTTTAGTGTTTCTGGAACTGTCTTTGTGGTTGAAGAAATTACAAATTAGTGACAAAAATAGAGTGAGGCAACAGGAGAAAGGAAGTATGTTTCTGCCTATTATTGTCTGACGTTGTTTAAACCAAGCTCAGTACTTGGGAATTAACACGACTTGCTGTGTACTACGAAGAAAGTAGTGTACAAAATCGTAGAAAAGCTAATGACCTACAAAAACTAAAGTAAATAAAATTAGTTTAAAAAATCACTAGTCTTCCTGCGTACAATAAGTAATTTTTGTATGCACAAGCATCGGTTATTATAATATAATGGATGGCAAAGGAGATGGATCTTCCAGCACTACAAATAATAATAAGGCTACCAAAGGTAGTGGCAGCAATAATAATGGTAGTAGTACCACCAGCTCAAGCGTTTCTGGCTCCAGCAGCAGCAACAGTAGTGTTGTAGCAGTAAACACTCCTCCAAATCCAATACAAAGTTCTTCCACAAATAAGACAGGTTCCTCCAGTAAAACTGCAGAAAAGTTATTTCCTTCAAGTTCCAGCTCGGCAAATACAACCAGCATAAGCATCAATCCACCATGTCCAAAACGAAGAAAGTAAGTTTTAAAAAAACGGCCATATAATTCAGTGTGCTAATTTGACAAAAAGCGTTATCTATTTTATTAATGCGTCTAGGTTGACACAGGGACATCTTAGAAGTGAAAAAGATGTTTTACAGTCTTCCTGCTCACCATCTCCCGTTTCAACAGCGATTGTTCACAGCTGGCAAGAAACTAAAGCAAGTATAAAAGAAAGAACAACATGTCTTGTCAACAGTGAAAGGTTGAGTGACATCAAATTCTTGGTGGGGCCAATGGAAGCTCCAATTTTTGGACATAAAACCATTTTGTCGGCATCCTCGCCTTACTTTGAAAACTTATTTTTTGGCCCAATGTCAACCAAGGAGCCAGTTATTAAAATTCCGGATATTGAACCGGAAGTATTTCTCAGCTTTCTAAAAGTAAAATAAAATTTTGGACGGGATTATAAAATAAAAGGAAACACTGCACTGCAGTAATAAACGTTTATTTATGGTTTAGTATCTGTATACGGATGAATTTGATGACAGTATGGATGATTCCGATGCAATGATGCTGTTGAAGCCAGCAAAGATTTATATTGTTCCCCACCTTGCGAATAAGTGTGCGCGGTTGCTCATTAACAAAATGAGCCCAGACAATGTTTTCCTCATATATAATCATGCAATCACGTTTGATGAGCCAGACCTTGCTCTTGTGTGTTTGAGATTTTTGGACCGACAAATTGACAAAGTAATCCAAACTGAAGAGTTTCTTGAAATAGATCGGGAAACGCTGTGCACATTGTTGGAGCGAGAAAATCTTCGAATTAACGAATGCTTACTATTTAAAGCCGTAATGGGGTAAAATACCTTACTTTACTTTCATTGTCCGAAATGAGGAAGCATGCTTTAGCACAAGTTGTAGTAGAAAGCAGTACTGATTTATGTGGTTGTCTTTTAGTTGGACGGAGGCGGAATGTCAAAGACAAGATTTGGAAATTTCTCCTGAAAATCAACGTGAGGTTCTTGGAAACGCGCTGTATCTTATACGTTTTCCAGCAATGACGCGTGAGGAGTTCTCTATTGAAGCGGTGCCCAAAGGAATTTTGAACAAGGATGAAATAATTAGCGTATTTATGAATTTATGTATATCCAATGAGAAAAAGTAAGTATATTACTGCACTGGGAATCGGTATGAGTTATGAATATGAATCTAATTGTAAGTAAAACTTCATTTTTACAGAAGTTTACGACCGGAAACTCCCTTTTTTACTGAGCGTCGCGTGTACAGACCCAAGCTTCATTATTTAACGCGTTTCTCGGACGTTCTAAGCAAAGTTATTCATTACACACCACATGTGCTTAGCGGAGAAAATATTTATAATTCATCTTGCAAGTACGTTAAAATGAAAAAGATACATAACTTTAATTGCATATCATAATTTTTGATAGATACCCAGGATATTTATTTCAAGCATGAATTTTCTATTCCAAGATTTCGTACAGACCAGAGAGTGTTCCTTCATGGCGTTGGAATTTACGCTGTTTCAAGTACAATCAACGGTTTGAAATTTGTAGCTGCAGCCAGCCTATTTAAAAGCTCAGAAACTGCAGGGAGTGTGCCACCTGGAAATCCTGTGTTTGGTACTCTATTGGGGACAAAGTCTCTCGAAGGTTCAACTCGTTCATATGACTTTCGCATGCCTTTCCAAATAATATTTGAGCAGCCTTTGGAAGTTCGTCGAGGAGAAGATTATGTTATTCTGGCCACGCTTAAAGTACACATGTCAATTATTTTCTGTATTTCATTGTTTAGTCTTCTGCTATTCTTAGTTTATCTACAATCATGTATTACAATGTAATATTTGCAGGTTGCAAGAGATACCAGCAGTGTCCCTTACGGATCTCTCGGCTTGTTTGGTGGTACAGGGGGATATGGAAATCAGATTGATGCTTACTACGGAACTAAGCCACTGGCAATTGTAAATGCAGCGTGTAATGACGGTATAAAGGTCAATTTCGCTTTCCCGTCACTGCCGAGCAACGAGTCCTTTACCGCAGGACAAATTCCACAACTAATTTTCAGTGTATGATCAAAGAAACGAGATGTAGATGAAATACACCAACGGTTGTTAGCTACATGATAGATGCGAATAATTATTATTAATTTTGAAACGTGTTAGAAATATATCGGAAATACGGTTTTAAATTGAATGACATTTTTCAGTTTGTTTCGCTACTTTGTATATTCAATTGCGCAGTTGTAAGTAAGCAGTTATAGTAATAATTCCTTTTCAAATCGATGTTTAAACTATCGCACTAAACAAATTGAAATCGCAAAATGTTAAATCTTATCGCTTTAATGACGGCTAGAATAAAAACGAATATTAACATTAACGATGCAACGAATTCAAAATACTGTAAATGTTCGAAAACGTCAATTTTATTCATTTCGATTTGCATGTAAAATTGCCAAAAACTCGCGATTATGGGGCGATGGACGTAGAATGCTTTGCAAACACAGCTAAATATATACCTACCTACATTGGTACTGTACTACTGGCAGATATAGATTTTTGTTGAAGATGTTTGGGGCATTGTGACTTTGTAGCAATCAGACTTGACAGATTGTGACAGCTTACAACTAGAACACCTTTACAGTAGCACAGTAAGATGTTGTTGACACTTGACACGCATTTTTCATACATTTTTCGTTTAGGTACACGTACTTTTTTTGGCAAGTTTGTAGTAATGGACCGATGCACAGACAGACGCTATAATAATAGCTGGGAAAAACAGCTTCATTGTCACCATTTTTAATGTGCAGTGGCAATGTATTGTCAAATAAATCAATGTTATGCAGAGAAGTACCATTATTATCATCAGGTACATAGTTTGCGTATACAGTTCAATCATCATTAAAATGATATCTTTTAGTTCTATGTCAAATTACACCGTAAAGCGCAATAAAAAGAATGGAAATTAAACAAGTTTTTATAAACTATGCAACAGAGTAATTGGCTCAGCTGAAGGCTGAAGGGATTCCCCAATAATTTTCTATTTTGATATCGATTTCTTGGTAAGCGCCTCAATTATTCCTGTCAACAACTGTTCAGCGTTTGTATCCTTCGCCGCTTACGACTTACCAACTCGGCGTTTTTATAATCTTAATTATTGTGTGTACAAACAATCACCATCATCACCTACCAATATAATTGCTTATACTACATACGTCATGCCAAAACTAAATGCAAAACTTATTATGTTGGTGGTGGTACTTGTGTGTAGTAAAAATGTGTACGTCAAGTCTGCTCTCTTATCTAAGACTACAACGACTAGTTACGCATTATGTTTCGAAGAACTGACAAGGTGAGGTATTATTATTGACTATTTATTATTATCATTTCATATGTCGAATGCCGATATATGCAGCATACAGCATACCTATTGTAAGCAATACACAATATGTACATTGTTTATAACTACCTATCCAAATCCAAAAGACTTCACTAAAAATCTATTCATATTCTTTTATTCTAGTTCTTTTTTTTACAAATACGTCATTTCTTCTTCTTCTTCACAACAATCATTACTACCTGTTGCAGACTTGTTGAAGCCAATTTATTTATAATGCACCGTCTTCATTTTCTGCATGATCTGCCTGCATTGCATAGTGTCTCACTCATGTCTGTCTACCTGAATGTCATCTAATCATGCTCTCTCTCTCTCTCTAATAAAATAAAATTGCTTGCAAGCAAGCGTCAGCAAACACCTCTCAAAAGACTCAAAAGAGAAGATTCAATCACTGTAAGCAAGCATCTCTTTTCTTCAAAACAATATTGCCAAATGCCAACAATACATGTACAACATGTAGTACAGCATTATTTTCTGAATGTGACCTCTCATTTCCTTGAAACGTTAAAAGTAAGGGAATACCTTCACTACTACTTACGTCCACCACTTCCATTCATTCATTCATTCATTCGCGACTTCTGAGATTGGCAATTTCGTCAATTTTTATGTACCTTTTCAGCTGTTTGGACGAAGACAATTTATTTGCACTCGACGGCATTAAAACCAAAACCATTTCACGTTTTGTATTTTATGATTTTTAACCTGTAGACTATTTTGCTGATTTATATGTATATGTACTTATGTACGCCCAGTTGAGCAAAAATGGAATCTTTTTACATGCGTATTCGTATTCTAGCTTTATCGAGATGTCAGTTAAAGGATGATAGTACGAAAACGACTTTCAAACGAGAGAGGGTAGAAGCTACCTCTTGATGTGAGTTATATAATAATTAACAGGAATATAAAAAAAAGTGTTCTCAGAGTTGCTTGCAAGTCTTTTTTTATGCCAGTTCCTGGAAAACTTAAAAAGGCATGTAATACACAGTTTCTGCAAATTGAAAAAAAATCCTTCTACTTTATTTTGCAGTTTCTGAGATTGAAATTGACATTTACAAATAAAACCTGGTTGCACGTCAGAAAACCTTTTGATTGCCATCTCTGTAAGGTACCTTAAGTATATTATTTTACTTGTTGCTTTAAATTCACTCTATTTAATTTTTATTTGGTAACCACATAATAGTTGCAGCCGTTGCAGCATACAATTGCACGTGATACTAAGCTGAGAAAAAGTTGTAGATGTGATGACATGTATGTTAGTAGCCAATTAACAAAATAGCAGCATAGATTTCTGTATACATATTATACATAACTGGCATTTCAGTATGGTAATTCGCAAACAAAATAACATTTCAATTACAATAGGATAAAACCTGACCTACCACTTTATAAAGTGCAAGGAATTCCCCCGTTTGATAAAATTCAAACAAATGTATGAATAGTTATGGTATAGGATAGGTATCGCAGTATTTTTTGCTTTGTCGAAAACATTCATTATTTTTGATAGTGAGTTTCCAGTTTTCTTCGACAATATTGTCTAAAAATATTTTTGTGATAATTTTTATTAGCACTTTAAGATAAAAAGAAAGAGAGAGAGAGGATAACAATGACTTTTGAATGGATCACACCCACATGTCTCTGTATATTTTGTTAATCTTGTGCAAAAACAAAACCTGTCGTTCCGTAGAATGCGCACAAGATAGGATAAAGTTTGCAAGTGTAATTTTCAATTGTAAATAAAAACTGGTATGAACGCTTCGCACTGTACTTAACATTGTGCTACATTTTTGACTGGACATAATAGGCAATCTTGAAAAAAGACATTTCAAAGTCATCTTGACTTGACTCATGTGTGACCTGTTTCTGTTTGCAGATATGTAAATAGTTATGTAGCTGGACCAAATTTGTAAATACAAATAGACTCAATGACTTTTACAAGTAATTAGAATGGAATATGTCATATCTAACAAAATACGTTGAAATATATACAGTTGTGCTACCACGCGAGTGAAAAAAAACTCACCAAAATAAACAAGCGCAGTAGTAGTAGTGGATAAGCTGAGATGATGTTGACGTAAACATTTTAAAGTGTGTGTACACCCCGTTCGTTGTACAATGTTTCCTATTATAATCTTCTCAACTACGTACTTCAAGTTTTTATCGCTTTTAGTGGATAAGCTGAGATGATGTTGACGTAAACATATTAAAGTGTGTGTACACCCGTTCGTTGTACAATGTTTCCTATTATAATCTTCTCAACTACGTACTTCAAGTTTTTATCGCTTTTTTCGATGAGCTTTGTCATGTTCTCAACAAATTAGAATCATTTCATAATCCGACGTGAGTGACAGCAGCGTGTAGGTAGGTAATCTATAATCCATTCATTAGATTCAATGGAATTATACGATCTGTCATTATGAAGTGCATTTTTCCGGTCGTTTATTTTCTACACATAAGTTGTGTGCGTATTTATTACGTGGTAAAATCTTCTCTGTTCACCTTCACAGCGATAAATGAATGGCAGATTTTAATGAATGAGCAGTATAGGTGACAGGTATGCCTATACCACCAGTGTGCAGTAGAGTAGCAAAAAAAATCATTTTCAATACCTGGTAGAGATCTCATTAAGACAGGAAATTCCAGTGAGATATGACAGGTGACAATGACATAAGACCACAGGTTTTATGACTTTGGAAAAATCTTCTCTGTTCACCTTCACAGCGATAAATGAATGGCAGATTTTAATGAATGAGCAGTATAGGTGATAGGTATGCCTATACCACCAGTGTGCAGTAGTAGCAAAAAAAAATCATTTTCATTACCTGGTAGAGATCTCATTAAGACAGGAAATTCCAGTGAGATATGACAGGTGACAATGACATAAGACCACAGGTTTTATGACTTTGGCATATCCTCTTTGTGCAGAGTTGAGGAACGGTCAAAACTAGGACAAAAAAAGCATTGAGCACAATGTGCAGTGTGGTGGAGTGTAGTAAGTACGTAGCTAGCTCTCTTTTTGGAAATGCACAAAGTCAAACACATTGTCTTATATAGCAATAGCAGCAGCATTACCTATGTTAAAAGTATGTGTCGATCGATTCGCTGCAGAAAATCAGAGTTAGTTATTGACAGCTAATAATCTATTGGAATTTTCCCTCCATTACAGCCCGGATCATCGCATTAGAAAATCAAGCTATTGTACGTGCGTACAGAATGAGCGTATACCATGAAAAATGTGGAGTTAAATCATATAGTAACTTTTGCATTTGACCTCTGTAGTAGAAGTGGCACTACAATATCTGCATCTACTAAACTCGGCAACGCAACGGGGTACGTATTTTACTGTTCTGATTTCTGAATGAAATTTTGTATCTGTTGAATCAAAGTGATACGATGATAGTGTAGTAAGTAGTGACGTCATTATTTTTAGAGCATCATCATCAGTACGCGTAGTGGTGAGCACGCTTGCTTCTCTAATCAAGTTTATGATCATTTATTAGACTCTCTGGTAAAGCAAACATGTTTTAGTATGGCCATATATATAGAACTCTACAACACTTTCCTGTTTGTTTCCCCGAACTGAATCTATGACGTCATCATAATATAGTACAAGAATTTGTGAACAAGATCTCTCAAAGCTCTTGAACTAATCACTCCATTAAATCTGCAGACCAGCAGCACAATAATGCTGTTACAATGCATCCTGTTGTCACACTTGAGCGGGTTGAAGAGACAGCGCATCATGCAGCATGTACCTTCAATTAAGGAGATCCGTTTATTTATTTCAAGTGGACGACAACATGGCAAAATGAAGGAAGTTTGCACATATATTTTTAAAATTAGAAAAGTACGTCATCATTTTGCATCTCTGTCGTCGTTATCTCCAGNATTTCAAGTGGACGACAACATGGCAAAATAAAGGAAGTTTGCACATATATTTTTAAAATTAGAAAAGTACGTCATCATTTTGCATCTCTGTCGTCGGTATCTCCAGTGTAGAAATTACAACAAAAAGTATTTCAGATCACCAGCACCAGTAGTAACTATAATAATTGTAGTCTCGTTTAGCTTTACTGACGACAGTCTTTAATATTTTTGCTCTTGTTCAGCGTAAAGGGGGCTTTTTTGCAACTTACGGGATAAACCGGTTTCTGTAATATACCGGCAAGTGTTTGCACGGCTGCTTGCGGATTTACTTAAAACCGTGTACAACATTATATCATCCATCACCAACCACCACGATCCCTTTCCATCATCCAACATGTGTGTGGAAAGAAAATATAATTTCCAGATAAGCCGTAATAATGCTCCACAAAAACATTTTTTTCCAACGAGCATGTCCAAACTGTTGATAATTATATACCATCATGCACTCTTGGCATTTTCCACGTTCGTCTTAGTTTCTTTTTTCTTCTGAAAATTACCAGCACCTAAAGATTGGACTAGTGGATAAGAAAACTCGCTCACTAAATCCGTCATCACCTTCTTCTTTATTAGTTAAGGTGAAAAAAGATAAACTTTTATTATCATTACTCTATTTACTCACTTTCCAAATGATGTTGGTTTTGTAAATTTTGCTGTGTATATTCTTTTTTTGCTAATTACACACAGCAATAATAATTTCCATGCACCTAGCTCATTTTTTTTTAGTCTTTCCAAAGGAAGAAGATAGTTTTGCACGGTTACTGAATGACAGCAAAACCGAGAAGAAACTAGCATCATATCCTGGTCTGGTACCGATACTATATCATAAGTTGTCCGCACAGAAAATTGTGAATGAAAATAACCAACGCAGTGATATAATAGGATGATGTTGATGATGATGATATAATGATTGTGTACTTTTGTGTAT